>MINK01012954.1:0-15177 GCA_001735545.1 Phormia regina
TGAAGATATACGAAATGCATGGGGTGTACAAATAGTTTTGTCCCTAACTGTATATGTTAATAAAAATGAGAAGCATTTCTAAATTCTCTAATAAATATTTCTTCATTTCTTTTTTGAAAATCGATATTCTTTCAATATTTTTCAAATGTTCTGGAATATTATTATATTCCAAACTATTCAAGTATTGAACCCTTTGCTTGGTAGTCTCCAAAGGCATCTCGCAACTCTTAGGTTCAACGCATTTCTTGTATTAAATATAGTTAGATTTCTTCAAAAGGATATAGTATGAAAACCTATATTATATTTAAAGTGTAAAAAACATACAATAGAAGTTGCATTTTTTACAAACCATAAACAGGGAGTATTGTAGTCGATACATCTTTTTATAGAGGTTATGTTGAAAAAGTTAATAGTAGATTACAAATAGTTTTAAGTGCTTTATTTTGTGCTCTCTGAAGTGATTTTAATTAATTAGTTCTGTTAAAATTATAAACAATAGCCAAATAGTTTGAATGACTTTGAATTAGCACTTGGTAAATAAGAAATTTCGGTTTTATGTTGAACTTATTCTAAAATTTGTTTAATTTACATATACAGTAGCATTCACGACCTTAGATTTTAAATGTCTAATGTGCATGTTCCACGATAAATTACTTTGAAAATATATTCCCAAATATTTTGTCAAAATTGATTCACGTACTTCTTTTCCATCAACAAAGATGCTAAAATTTTGATTGTGAATAAGATATGGTCTAAATCTTATCATTTTGGTTTTATCAGCATTTAAACACAATCTATTTATTCTAGAAATGTCTGTTAAAACTCTGACTTTATAGACGAGAGAGGTAAAGAGAATGATGATTTAGAGAATTGGGAATTGTAATTGCTTTGGTACCGCTCCAGAGCATTCTTAGGTAGTAATAAGTAAACAAATCGAACCAAAAATATAAAGATTCATTGTCCTCCCTTATGAAAGGAAAAATATTTTTTTTTCTTTTAAACATTTTTGTACAATTTATTCGGTACTTATAGAGCGCACTGTAACAAAATACTTTTTTGTCGCAACTGCGTAAATATTACCAAACCAGAAATTCTTTAGGAAATTTCGTCAGGCTTTTCGGCCCTAAAATTATCCAAACATATCCTCGTGCATCATCAACATACAAATAATCTGTTTGTACATACGTTTTGTTGTGCATTTTGCGATATGAGAATTTTTGTATGAAATATGATTTTAATTTTCATACCCTATTATTGGCTTCTAATTTTTTTGGGCAGCATTCCAGTTTTTAATATTTTGGACTTTATTTGTTTTCAACTACGCATTAGCATTAACCTTTCATATCAAATAGTCTGAGTACTGAGGAAACACGGGTGCTTTTATCTCAAATGTGTTTGGAATTCTTTTTAATATGCTTTCAATTTTCTTGTCCTTCAAACTATCTCGTTGACCTTTTTTCTTTCCGAACTATGTTTCCTATTAATGGTTGAATTTACTTAATGCTATTTACTAACATTGGAAACAATTTGACTGCAAATTATTTTTAAAGTCAATTTGGTTTTTTCGTCACTCATTTTGATTAAACAAATCAACATGGCTGTCATTAAAAATAATAATTGACATATTTTTTCAAGATAAATAATAATAAATAAAAAAAAATATTAAATAAAAATAAATTTAAATATTACTTCGTAGAAAATGTATGAGACAAAACGAGATTTTTTTGGTCGCACTCCTTTTGTATAAACTTGTCCTTAAATCATATAATGAAAAAACTTCTTACTTTTTTACATGATAATAGCCAACCGTTAAAAAATTCTCTTCCTTCGTTGAAATGGTTATCCTTTCGTTATAAGGGGCTTTCGTCAGAGAATACTTTTTAATAATAATAAAGTCTATCCCAACTTTGTTGGGATTGACCTAATAAATGGATAAGGCTACTGAGCAGATCTTTGCCGGAACCACTTTTGATTTACATTTCACTAAAGTTAAACAATTATTAGAAAAAAATTTTGGGAACCAACGTGTTTATGAAAGAAAACCACGTAACATGAATATTGAAATTGTGCAATGATTCGAATTTCACAGTAGAGAGCAAAAAATTTATCGTTTTCAAAACGAATCGGTTTGAAAATTTGAGATGAATTTCATGTGAAAAGTAACAATTATTTGTTGGCAAATATAAAAAATATAAAAGAAAGTGATTAAAATATAATTTTTATCAATAACAAAAACTCAAATATCTGTTCATCATAAAATCGATTTGTTTTCGAAATGGTTTCCATCTCAACCCTGTTTTAGATAGAGTTTTTGTTGCGATTGGTGATTATGGAAAAATTTGCGAGAATGGCGGATATCCAAAAAATATTGAAGTTTTTAATAATATATATTCCGGATTAAAACAGAAACTAATTTAAATATATCTCAAAATTATATTCCTATATTTCAGATAGTTAAACTACGTTTTGGCAAGCTTAGGCGAGGTTATAAGGGTCGCCCGCCATTGCCTTATGTGAGAAGGAAGCTCCCCTCCCTTTCTATAAACAAAAAACTAACTTTCCGTTGCTCTACTCTGAAACCAAGCCGTAATCCTTGCAAACCAATCAGGTTTGATAGTGGTACATGAATTCTTCTTCATCTAAACAATTTCTACAAAAACTGTAACTCATATGTTCCGAAATGCGCCCGAGCTTACAATGCACTGCGATTATGCATACTAGAAATTTTATCAATGACAATGACTTTTTTTTTTAATTTTAGAGTTCCCTGAACCAGAGGAATGAGAATTCTTTATGCAATATTTCTAAAGACGAATGTCTTTAATTTCCAATTTGAGAGGATGAGATTCTAATTTCCTATGAGTTTGAATAACCATATTTTCCCATATTATTTAAACAAAGATTCCATATAAAAACTCTCTATTTTGAAAAACGTTCAAAAATACTGATGTTTAACAAAAAAAAAAAAATATTTTGTTATTATTTTTATAAAATATCATAATACCTTTTAAATTCTAATTGTATCTGAAGTCAAAACTAAAAACCAAATGCCAATTTTTATTTATTATTATTTGTTAACTTAACTCTAGCTATTCAAAGGTTAAATTTCAAAAACAGACAGAATATAGTATAGTACAAACACATTGAAATTTTTATGTCAATATGGTGTCAACCTTCAACTTTAAACTTATAAATATGTCGAGTATATAGTATAGACAGTACTCAGCTATGGTTGGGTATGCGTTTATGGAAATTTTTTTTTAGTTATTGAGGAATGAATGTTCGCATTTTTTGTTTACAAAAGAAAAACATCAAAATATGCGATGTTGTATTGAAGGAAATTCTATATTAATATATACATATAAGTACTTATGTATATATGCGTATGTATACCTGTACTTATGTATTTGAAAAAAATAAACTTTCAAGGAAATTATATATAACTCAAAGTATTGTATGAGGGAAAATATTTTTATAGTTTGTGAACATATCACTTGAATATTGAAATTTTTATGTAGTTTTATACATCTATCTATATAATTAATAGACAAACACATTTTTTGTAATCCCTTTTACGGCCATACAAAACAATCGATTTTAATAAAAAATATACCATTGGATAGATATTTTCTTATAGATGTGCAGAATATAGATTTTATTAAAATCCGTTCAGTATTTATGAAGTATAAGCGATAAAAATTAATACTAATAGATATACCACAATTGATATGAAAATAAACAAAACAAAAGAGCGTCTCAAATTATTTAACTGTATATTCTCATATGTACAACTTTCTCATTCAAAACAGTCTCATTGTTGTTATTTTTTATAAAACGAAACTGGACAAGTTGTAATGAAATAAATATTGTTATTACAACAATTAGAGTTTTAAAAAAATTTTGATGCGGGAGTTCTAAGAATAGAAAATAAATACTACGAGTAACTTTGAATTGATTTGTTTCTGTTATGCATTATGAGAAACAAGAAATAATCTAAACGATTCGAGCAGAGAGCAACAAGAGACAAAACTAATTAGCATAAACCTAAGACGGTTGTCAAAAACCAAACTCATGCAACAACAAAATACATGTAAACAAATACATTTTGTTGTTGCTAAAATCAAATAAAAACACATTTTTGTTTACAAAACAACAAATTTTAACAACAATTAATTGTCAATCTAGAATTTCGTCTCTATACTCTATGGATTTGAATCTTTTGTTTTTGTTCCTTAACAATTTCTTTTTCTTTCAGAAAATACATATTCTAAGTAAAATTAATAAAAAACATAAATTTATGTGAAATATTTATAAGCATCATATAAGCATCGTCATGTTTATATAATATAGGGGTAGCGAAGCACCCCAGATGTACTCTCGTATATATAAAATAGTAACGTTACTGACTGATTGACTTATTCAACATCCCACAGCCCAAATGGCTGAAGCTAGAGAGAGAAAATTTGGTACGTAGGTAGGTCTCCTTCCATATGGATGCACTTAGATGGAAATTTTGAAACTTGGAATGTTTAGAGGGTAAGAAGGGGGTAAAATCGGTAACCTTACAACTCGCAAACTAATAATGATACAAAAAAGTTGAATAGCTATCGTTATTAATTTAAAAAATAAAACAGGTGTCTTATACTTTTTTGAAAATCAGCCCTTTAAGGGAGAAAACGGGTAAAAACTGTATTTTGGTACTTTTTTTTGCACTATATATATATATATCTTTGAAACCAATCAACATACAGATAAAATTTATTACAGAAAATTTACATACAGATAAAATTTATGTCGTATTCATAACTTTTTAAAAAATAAGAAATACAAACTTGGTACTTTTTACAAATTCAAACGTTTAAGGACTAACAATTTTACCTTAAGGACTAACAATTTTACCTTATTTTTATTTTGGTGCTATTTTCATAAAACATTTTTTTTAATATATATTCATATGAGAATTTTAATTTAATTACTTTAATTACTACTACAATTAAGAAATTTATTGTTATGCAATTTTTGATACTTCGATGGGTGAAAAAAAGTATCAAAAAAGGGGTAAAGGCGGGAAATTACATTTTATTAAAACTTAATAATGACTTTTCAATTACATTAAACATGAAAGTCCTATGTAGATAAGAATTCACAAGAATGGATTTGTGGTACTTAAAGATTACATGATCCAGTAGGTCAGAATTCAAGAGGATGGACTTTGTGTTACTTTTTTCTTTTTCTATTGGTACTTTTTCCATTTTCTGTAATATTTAACATAGAAACATGAAATTAAATATTTGAAAGAATTCACAAAGGGGGACCTTGTGGTACTTATTCGTTATTCTAATGGTAATTTTTGAATTTTCTGTAGTTATGAACCTAGAAACATGAAATTAGTAATATGTGGACTTTAGTTAATAAGAATCCATAAAAAGGGACTTTGTGGTACTTTTTTTTGTTATTTTAATGGTACTTTTTGAATTTTCTGTAATATTTAACATAGAAACATGGAATTAAATATGCATGGTCCGATATTTGAAAGAATTCAAAAAGGGGACCTTTCGGTACTTTTTCATTCTTTTAATGGTAATTTTTGAATTTTCTATAGTTATGAACCTAGAAACATGAAATTAGTAATATGTGGTCTTTAGTTAATAAGAATCTATAAAAAGGGACTTTGTGGTACTTTTTTTATTATTTTAATGGTACTTTTTGAATTTTCTAGAATTATTAGAAACATTAAATTTGGGATATGTGGCCCTTAGCTAATGATAATTCATAAAAGGGGATTTTGTGGTACTTTTTTATTATTTAAATGGTACTTTTTGAATTTTCTAAAATTATGAACCTAAGTGAATGATAATCCATAAGAGAGAACTTTGTGGTCCTTTTATTTAAATTTTATTTTTAATGGTACTTTTTGAATTTTTTATAATTATAAACCTAGAAACATGAAATTAAGAATATGTGGTTCTAAATGAATGTGAGTAGGTGATTTTGTGGTAATTTTTTGTTATTCTGATAGTACTTTTTGAATTTTCTACAATTTCTAATTTAGAGACATGTTCCTAAGTAATGAAAATACATTTGTGGACTTTGTGGTATTTTATCGTTCATATGATGGTTATTATATTTAATTTGTTGCAGCTCGTTTATTATATTAAATTAAAAAAATATAATTTATTTAAAATTTGCTACAAAACGAAAAAAGATCTTATTTAACCCAATTTTAATAACTAGCTCTTATATTGACTTTTACCAACTAATAGTAAGAAATTTATTTTCCATCTTTTTTTTCTCCATAACAAACTAAACAAAAATTCTAAAGAAAAAGAAGGAAAAACTATTACCAACAACAACAACAATAATAATAACTAAGTATTTAAAATCAAACAATTTTTATTTTACACACTTTAACACTTATGCACAATTTCCCCTTAACATTTGTTAACCATTCATTCATTCATGTTGCTTATTTCATAGCTTCTGTTTTAATATGTGGGTTTTTTTGTTATTGTTTAGTTGCTTGTGGCTGGTGGTATATCATTTAAGGTGTGTATTTGTATGTATTTGTATAAGAATGTAAGTTAATATGTTTGTGTTCATTTTTGAAACTATTCTGTACATTCTTTTCTTACCTTTACGTGCAGTTTTCCGTAAAATTAACCAATAAACATTTATGAGCTAAAAAGTTTTTAAGTATTTTCATGCACATGTACAAGATGTATGCATTTTTCAATTTGACACACTTGCAACTGACACACACACACACACTCACTCACTCACTTATACAATACAAACCAACACATTTAACTAACTATTACCATTAACACACATACACATTTCCTTATCTTTATAAGTTTGTATGTGTTTTTGTAAAGTTTTATTTTGTTTAACAAAAAATTTTTGTTGTTATTACTTATTTTCCATTTTTTTATCCACAAGTGTTATTTTACACTTAATAGTCACAAGATGTTTCAATTCACAAGAAGCTTTACACCTTCTTTTCATGTCTGACTTCATTGCATTTTTGCAAGCGAACTCTGCCAGTGTAAACATGCAAAACATTATTACTTCAAGTTAAACTCATTCGTAGTTGGAGGATCGATGGTGTTGTTAGATGTAGTGCAATGAAGCCATATAGCCATCATTTTTTTATTTTTTATTCGTGCTACTTATTTCAATTTTTTAGCACATTTCAAACTATTTTTTGTTTAAATGAGCTCAAGTGTAGGAAAATATAACTTTAGAACAAAGACTGAAAAGGAAACGATGCGTCCATAATGTTGTTTATTATTTAAAAGCTAAGTGTTATATACCACTTCAGTCTATATAAATAAGTATATACATATAAAACTAATTTTTGATTGTACCTTATAGAGAATAAAATAAAGCAACTGAAACGCACTTTGAAAGATATTAAGTATTGAGTTTTGCTTCAAGCAAACACAAAAAAAAAGACACCAATTAACAAATATATATGAAAGTAATTTATTCAATTAAAAACTTATTCACCAAAATGATTCTATCAGTTACTTAAAACTGAAAAAAAAAAAAAAAAATAAATAAAAATATTTTTAATAAAATCAATCAGGAAGATGATTGAATGAATTAATAGAAAAATTTTGGAACATATTCTAAAATCAATAGTTCGCAAATTGATGTAATCAGAACCACTTCAGATTCTTTTATAACATCCTCAGAACTAGTGGTATTACAATCAATTCTGACACTAATGGAGGGGAACCTAATTGTGGTTCTAAATTCGTGTTTAGGAATGTTTTAGAAAACTAGTGCTAAAGGACTTATTCTGTATGACTTCTATATGACTTCTGAGAACAAATTACTGGTTCTCTTTCTAGAACTATTTTGAAAACTAGTATAAACAAATTTTACAAATTCCAAAATTTAAAAAAAGAATATATGAAAAATTAATTTGAAATTAGGAAATAGTCCGTTGAAATAAAAAAAAGAAAAAATAGTGAAAAATTCGAACAAAAACCATTCATTAAAGAACTATTTTTGGAACCGTTCCATAGAATAGGTACTGGCTATGTAACACTTCCACAGAACAAGTTCTGGAGGTGACATTTTCAAACAAAAATAGAACAAGTGCAGGCTATTTTCACGTGTTCTGGAACTAGTTGTAGAACTAATATATTACACAAATTTATTTTATCACATTAAAACAACTGTTAATTGAAAAAAAAAAGAAAAAATTAGTTTAAAATTTTTTGTCACTAAAATTTGTTGATATACAAGGCTTTTACTATGAAAATTAATGGAAAAATATTGGTTTTATTCACAGTTAGCCTTTCGACCACCTGGACCGTTTTTTAAATAGAGACTAGTTAAGAGTACGTGTTAAATAGCGAGAAATTAAGTTGTTTGAGGTATATCGACCCTTATATATTAAATCCAATAAATAAATTAATTCTTGTATACAATTTCACAGTATAGTGTTATAAAAAATCTAAAAAATTTGTAATAGTTTAGCTGTATCAATATAGAATCTCTTTGGATCGGAATTACGTTAACTATTTTTATAAATTAATCTTCATTTTTGCAATAATAAAAATTCTTGTAAAATTATTGTAAATAGACTTTTTTATTATTAATATAATTGAATTTAATAAATAAACAACTTTTTAGGAGTTTTTAAGGTTTTGAAACGGTTGGCCCCTTTTTCACAAACTTCTTTTTTTTAGAGAATTTTTATTTTGAAATCCCCTTGTTCTCATCGGTGAAAATATCTCAAGTGAAAGTATGCAATAGTATGCAATAGTGCTTTTTCATCTTTAAACAAAAATAGGCGGGATAGATTGAATCTGATGAGACAAACAATAATTTTTCATTATTTCTCCTATGTAATAATATGCTCATCTTATTCACCGTTCACACCGTTCACACCATACAACACCAGCATTGTTTGTCTAATATAGACTATACCTAACCATGATTTTGATAAATGATACACAAAGTAATGCAGACGAAAATTATATCCATTGTCAACCGTTTTTTTTTAATCTTTCAATTTCGGATTTATCGATAACATTTTTCCGATAAAAAAAATATATTATTTTTTTGCTACTAAAATTATATGAATATAGTTCAAAAATAATTTAAATCGTTATCTATTCGGATAAAATTTATTTAAAGTGGACATACTGCTCTCGATTTATACAAGTATGACTGCCTGAAGGCGGGTCGCCATACCCATAAATGAAAGTCAATACGTTATAGAAAAAAGTAAAAGAATAAAAAGATGAACAAAACATTGTTTTGTCCACCAGTGTATCTCCAATTAATTGCATACAAATCTTAACTTGATTCACTTAATTGTCAATCAAGTTAAGATTTGTTCATCAATTTTAAAGATACATAAATTAAATAAATTTTAGTGCGCATATTATTGTTTTCGAGTTATAATAAAATTTGTAATTTCATCAAGTCCACATATATTTTTTTATATAAACTACACCATAGGTGGTTGACGTATAAAATATTACTTCCCCCACCTAAAAGTATTCTGTTTGACTCAGAATCACTTTCTGAGTCAATTTAAACTTATACGTCCTTTCTTCTTGCCATCTGGTTTTCCATGTAAAGCTTATGCTCAAAGTACAGGTTACAATTTAAAAGATAATTTGGACTAAGCCCATTATTTTAACTAGCACCATAAAAATATACAACACTTATTGTACAAACGATTTTACAATACCCTAAAAATAGACATATGTTAAAGAAATTTGGAAATAAGTTTTATATAAGTTAAAATTTTAATACCAATTTTCTATAATCCAAATCGATCCATAATCCATCATAGCACCAATATGAAGCCTTATTCTGAAAATCACTTTAACGCGCATAAATGCCATAAAAATATTAGTATCGATTCAATATTCGATACAAATAAATTTTTTATGAATATAAATGGCAATATTGGAAATCACCCAAAAGAACTTAAATACATGTAAGGGTTATAGTATGTTATTTTTTTACAATTTTATACAAGTTTCGGTACCGAATTAGCCCCTTCAAGAATTTTGGCACTAGTAACCAATAGTGTAGGATATCATATGGTCAAGCTTGACCCATTTTCTTCTAAACTGCTCTATTTTCGAGCAAATAGTGATTAAGATGTATGAATTATTTAAAATATATAAATATATACAATTTATTTTTGTAAAATACAAATTAGAAGATTTAAGCAAAAAACTCCTCAATACCCCAAGACTTCTTTTCAAATAAGGAAAGAAATTCGATGTATAAAATCTAAACTTGCCAAGAGCTTTACTTATAGAAATATAAAATTTTAAATCGAACTTGATTTTTTTTTAAACTTTTACATTTTCGAGTCAATTGTAATACCCTGTAACTCATCACGTGTTATCACTGTGAGACTAAAAGATGATATTTCGGAAAGACTAGTCCCTCCTCTATAACTTTTTATTACATTCGAATTTGATCTGGTTAGTACTTTAGTAGATACAGATTTGTTACCAAAAATTTTCTATTTAACACAATGTTTGTCGCTTTTAAGTGGACAACTAAAAAGATTTAAAATTTTTTTTTTAATATATTTTTATTAAGAAAAATTTTCCATTTAACGAAAGATTTATTAAATAAAAAATCGATCAAGCCTGATCATATGATATCCTACACCCCAGCTTGTATATGCATAAAAAATCGAAAAGGGGTCTTATATTAGGCATGTGGTCAATTGTTGATTAATAACTTCCAAAAGTGTAAATTAAATGGTGAATATTAAGTTTATACTAACATTTATATGAGAGCTTTTATAAATTATGAAACGAGTCTCATAATATTTGCACTGTGATTCTACTTAAATAAAACTTATTTCGAACATTAACTTGATACTGACATTTATATGAAATTTATGAACGTTAAAGAGATTTTCGGAAGAGGGGTTTCATATGATATATATGGTCAATTATTTATCGATATTGATGAAGTTTGACACAAAAAATATCGCTATACTTAAACTATTTATGGTAGTTAAACCTATATTAGGATGATTATTTTTTATAGATAAGTTCAATAAATTTCGTGAATAATTATTTATGCCAAATTTCATCGAGATATCTTTAATATTGAGACATGTACTTTGTTCACAGAGTTAACATGAGCAGACAGTTTGAAGATTTTCAAAGGTAAGTTATCTTCTTTTCCGTACAGATTTTTTTTTATATTTAAAATTCTTTATATATTCATATGTATCTTCTAGGTTGTGGATTACTTTATATTTTTTATTTCCCATATACCAGCATTTATATATGTGTGTTACAAATGCAAAAGTACGACAATTGCATGCAGTACAGGTAAGAAAAAAAGTCACAGTCGTAGGATAAATGTTTGGTTGAAATAGTAGCTCCTTCGAAGCAGTTCTAATGGTGCCAATTTGCCCTAGATACATTAGCACTAAATACATAACTATATAGACGATTCATAATTCGTTACAACTATTAATTTTGTGAATAATTTATTAAATATGCCTCTAGAAGTTTCCCTGATTATTCACAAAATGTCATAAAGTAAGTGGCCAATTGGTAAAAAAGAATATACAACAAGAAATTTTTTCACAAATTATTATATTACAAAACTCTTCGGGTCCTAAATCTAGAATATTTTGTACACGGATTCCTTAGACAGAGGAAAGGAAGTTGTTATCAATCCTTGTGTTCATATTTTTGATGATTTTCCTATTTCATATACACAACATGCACGTCAACAAAAAACGTAAAAATTCGAAATAAATAGATAAATCGCAAAACAGAATCTTAGGAAATACATTTTTTTTAATTTCAGTTCTACAGGAACAATCGATTAGTATATTCTCTCTTTCTGTCTATCTGTATTAACACTATTACTTGTTCAATTGTAGTTTTGTCAACATTTGTATATCCAAATTAGAACTACATTAAATTTTAATAGCGATTGTTTTTTAGGTTAATTTCATCACAAAATTAATTGGAAGAAGCGTTAAGAAATAGTAACAATATTATAATAATTATTATTTATTATTATTATTATTATTATTATTATTATTATTATTATTATTATTATTATTATATTTAAAAAATCGCTATAGCATTAACTTTTCCACCCCTGTCACAGCTTAAAAATTACATTCAAAATGAAATTTTCAAAACATTTCGGTCAACACGAATATAAAATTTGGAAATCGTTGGGATATACGAATTCAGGAAATATTTTGGTCAGATAATATTTACAACAAAGAACTATTGAACTAAACTCTTTTGATATTCTAAAAATATTAAATGTAAACACTCTATCATTTAATGATCTCACTTAAATAACTAATTATATAAATTTGTATTAATAGAAAGATTTAATAAAAATATAAATACAAACATATACATATGTACGAATATGTTTTTACCCTTGTTTCCTGTTTATCATTACGGAAATAAAATGTTTAACCTGTATTTATTTACAATGATAAATTTGTTATCATTTATTTAAAACATCCAATAATCCCTGGTCTTCTCGTAGTTTTCCTTGATTTGAAAATATTGTCAATAAACTTTTTTTCCGTTTCTAGATTTTATCACTATCATTGTAAATTACGAAAACATTTTAAGTATTTCCGGTATTTTACGCGTGCAATTTTCTTGTCAGAGATCAATGCGCGTTAAGAAAAAATTCAATAAGAAAAAAATAAAAATAAAAAATAAAATAAAAATAAAAAAATTAAGAAATAATCGTGGAAAAAAAAGAAACTAAAAAGAAAAGATTGATTTAACAGTCACTACAAAATGCTCTGATACCAATAAAATGTAATTCGTTGCTGTCGTTTTTTAACGTTTGTCACAAATAAATCTACAAAAGAAATCTAAAAAAGAAAAAAAACTTCTCATCGTTGTCGTCATCCTGACGTAAAAGATGCACGCTAACAGAGTAACAAATCGCTACTATTTGTTGCTGCTATCGTTGGTATTACATTTATCTATTATATTTATCCGTTTCAGAACTATTTGTAAATAAGAAAAAAGCACTCAAAATGGAAATAAATAAAAAAAGAAAACTACAAAAAAAAAAAAAAGTTACAAAGATGAAAAATAAAATACAGAATATAGAATACCATAACTACGTATTGAAAGTGCAGTTAAATCAATATAAATGAAACACATTCAAGTATCACAGCATTTATTTATATTTCACTTTTATTTATTTTTTTCTTCTTTAGAGGGAAAGAACAAACAGAAAAATTGAATGAAATATCATTTAATATTCTATTGAATATACATACATACATACATACATACATACATACATACATACATACATACATACATATTTTAACGAATATTTTTATTTAATATGAATAATTTTTAACCCTCTTATTGAAGGGCAAATGTAGATAGATAATCTTTTTTTGTGGATATAATTGTTGAAGCAAATAAAATTAAGAACACGAGCTTTGTTTAACAAGTGAATATTTTTATTTTAATACAATTCGTTTTGCGTATAAGTATTTTAGTGAATTTATAGAATTTCATAAATTATAATTTGAAATACATTGTTAATATATTTAAAGTCAATGTAATCTATTTTATTAATTAAAGAAATAAATGAGTATGTTGGATCGGCCTTTTAATTTCTATGAAAAGTTTAGATACTTACTTACGTTTGCGTATGATTGATTATTACACTTAAATAATACTTATACGTAAGCAACACTTTTAGGTATAAAGACAATAATAACGAGATATAATTGCGAATATTATATTTGGCTCGGCCGAATTATTTATACCCACCATCTAAGTTTTTCAAATTTTAAATTATTAGGAAGGTGGGCCGTAAAGCCTATTTTTAGTTTCGACCTTCAAACTAAACGTATAAAATTTCGTTATAGTACAGACTTTTTTTCAATAGATATCAACAGAAAACTATGAAATAAGGATACAAAACCGACAACCTGTTTCTAATATTCTGTTCAAACGTGAGGTGGGCGGTAAAATGGGAGGAACACGCCCAAGCTTACATCGGGCCTTGAATTATATGTACAAAATTATGTTCACATTTAACATTATATGGGAGGTGGGCGGTATAGTAGGCGGACTATGCCCATTTTCGGTTTCCAATTTAAAATCGACACTCGAACTGTCCGTATAAAATTTCGTTATCGCACACGCTTTTATTTAAGAGATATAAGCAGAAAACTGTGAAATGAATGGATAGCCTGTGTTTCTAGTATCTTGCCTATTAGGTGGTAAACAGTTAAGTGGGAGAAATATGCCCATTTTTTGTTTTCGAGATTATATTGGTCTTTGAACTATTTATATAAATTTTCACTAACGTTTCACTTTATATGGGAGGTAGTTGGTAAAGTGGGCGGACCACGCCCGTTTTTGGATTCAAAGTTTAAATTGATCTTCGAACTATATGTACAAAATTTCATTATCGTATATGCTCAAACATTTCGTACAAAATTTCGTTGTCATACATGCTTTTGTTGCAGAGATATCAGCAGAAAACTGATTTAAGATCACAGGGTGTTTCTAGTATTTTGCCCATAACTTTGTTGTTTATTTACGGATTTTGCTCAAATAAACCTTATGAAAGACAAATAATTGAGCCAAATTTCCTCTCTCTATGATTTTCCGTTCGAGCTCTATCCTGCTTTCAACAGACGGACGAACATAGGTATATCGACTAAGAATCGAAGCACGACCCTGAATATATATACTTTATGAGGTCTTAAACGATTATTTCGATATGTTACGCGCGGAATGACAAAATCAATATATCCCCCATCTTTTGATGGTGAGTAATATAGGCCAAGCTCCACCATATGATACCGTACACCCTCAGGTATAATCTTAAATGGAGTTAATTTAACATCAAAAATAGATGTTGGGTAATATATTAGACCTGCGGCCAATTGTGAATTAATACTTTTACCCAGTGTAAAATAACATACATATACAAATTTAGAATATTACGTTAGTACTAACATGTATTTCAATTTATGCATTTTAGGGTAATTCACGAAAGTGGGTTTATATGGGAACTATTATAAATTATCACAGAGATTTATATTTAAAAAAAAACATATTTGTGTTGAATATTGACTTGATACAGACAATTGTATGGGAATTAATATGGTAGCAAGGTCAACTATGAACCAATCTTGAC
>MINK01012969.1:0-10819 GCA_001735545.1 Phormia regina
ATTATCTCGATTTTTAAAGATAAGATTATCATTAAAAACATATCCAATAACTATCAGTCTCGCATAGTGCTCTTATTTGTTATGCCGGCCGCGCAAACTCCACAAATACCAGAGTGTCTACTAAGGAATACCAAATATTCAACAACAAAAATTACTTTTTGTCTATTTAAAAATTTACAAAATAATTAAAAGTCATGTTTATAAAAAGTTTTATATTTTTATTTATTTTATTATAAAATGCGTATCATAAAACAGCATTCCAATTGAATCCCTAATTCTTGCCAATCGGCATAAACTTAGTATCATGAAACTCATTTACGAGTTTTTAATACAATGTAGAAGGACCAAAAAAATGGTAACTAATAAGCTACCAGTAAGATTATAGTGTAACATTTAATTGCATAGAAAAAAAAACAGAAGATCAACCACGTATAACTCTTTGATTTTGTTTCGATTGTAATACACGTAATTATTTTTGATAAATACGCGATTCAAGATTTTTAGTTTTTTAATCGTTTGTGTATAAATTAAAATTAGCTGATAAGGTTACCATAAAATTTGTTGATCCATTCAACTTTGCTTTCTCTGAAATATCTATATTAAAAATTTAAAACCCTGTAACTCATAGTGTGAACTATGTTATTTGTTGACCTATTAAATAAAATGCATGAACATAATTTATAGTAAACTCTTATGGGTGAATTGATAAGTTTAGAATTAAGTGTACTTAACCCCCATTCCTATTTTAGAGAAGTCATGTGTATCTGACATACTCCTCAGTGAGGAATAAAGTGTCCTTAGCTCTTCGGCATAACACCTATGATAAAAAACATAAGATTACAATCAGTTACGGTTAATTTTTGATGTTTTCCATACAAACAACCCGGGTTTCACACACAGCAATTTTTTGCCGCTATATTGGCGTGTTCTTTTAACATACGGTGACGAGGTTAAAAGTGTAGAATGTAATAAAGTTTAGTAATTTAGTGGGGTCTCTTCTACCCTCTTAGCGTGTAAACTTGCAATTGGAGAACGACAGAAATAAAATTTGCTTGTGAAGTCCTGTGATTCTGGTGAAACCCGGGTGAGAGGTAATTTACTATCCATTTTTATCAATGCCAATATCAACTATATAATATGTTTTATAAGCTTTATGTACAGGTTTCAGAGTACTTCTTCTTCGAAAATCACTTTGTAGTATTATGGATCTATAAATGATAAGGTGTCTTATGCAGGAGTTTACTCAAATTATTAACTTCCTATAACTTATACGGACCTGCAACTTCTTCAATCATTTCACTTTAATATGAGAAAAGGTTGCGAAATATTAGACGTGCAGATCTTCTCCTAATTTATTAAATATCATGAATACAAATCTTATACACTTTGATTATACTATATTTTTTATTAATCCACCGTCTGAACTTTTCAACCGAAAAGTGGTACCATTTACCTTAAGGTTTACCTTTGTCCTACTTTTCATATCTCACTATATAAATTGATGAACAATTATTAAATCAGATAATGGTGAGATGGAATATTGTATTTATTCTCATAACTGAGAACCAATTACCAATTTTTAGCGAAATAGGTTTTAACGCTATATGACAAATATAACCAACATTAAAATCTATAAAATGATAATGTCGTATAAATTAAAATGGCTGAATCTTAAATATTTTTTGTGGAATATAAAAATACATAAACAAAAATATAATAATAATATAATATAATTAATAAGCGAAGTTGTTTGCCAGCAGTTCGTGCAGCCAACATAGTAAAAACTTATTAATAAAAATGTATAACATACCTAGTTAGGACCTGCGCACTTTATCCTTACGGTCTGGGAACTGGTAAGCAATTTCTGCGATAAGATGGAGGTAATTTTATGCTCTAGATTAATAGAGAGATCCTATTATCGACAATAAACATATGGCAAATAATATAATATATAATGGATGGTAATTAAGAAAACAATATATCTCAAAATCTTCTTTCCGGATAATCGACGTTGCCAGAAGTTAATTAAGAATCACGGATAGTGAGTCTCGAAAGACTCCTACTTTTATTTTATTATTTGTAGTGCCAAAGTATATCCGGTAATGATCTTAAAGACTATGCTTATCCTTAAAAAAATTTTCAAAAATTATCATGTATAATATGATAACTATAATTAAAAACTAACGAACATGAACTGCTATTATATTCTTCTCAACTGTTTAAACAATAAATTTATTTCTTTACACCACTGTTAACTGTCATGTTTATTTTTAGTACATTTCTCTCGTCTCATATTAATTTTTGGACTTTTTCCCTTACCTTTTTTCGTAGTCTTTATGTTTATTAAATTTACACTCTTTCCCTTTAACCTGTTCCCTTTTGGCACCAAATTCTTTAATATTACACTGAAAATGCACTTTTATATTTTCAATTATTGTTTTTTTTTTTCAATTATTTACATAAAAATCACTATAAACAGCAACAAACACCAATTGTTTTTGTTCGTTCGTTTTTTTGAGTCTTCTTCTTTTCGTCGAATAAATGAACGAAAAAAACTAAAAAAATACAACTGAAATTTCCTTTTCACTGAAAAGTTTATAAACTATTATGCGTTTTAGATAAATTGCTATTTAGTTAGTAAACCGTTTAAAGAATCTTCTTTGTGATTATTTTAACATTTTCTTGTTAATAACTATTTTTCACAATTTTAATCAGAGATTATCTATTCTTTTTCTTTATGCCGTTGTGAAATTCTTTTACAACAATGATACGAAAATGTATTTGAGCTGCCAATATGTGTATGGTAGCTAAAGCTACCAGCTGTTAATTGATGGGGAAGATTGAGTTGTTTTGGGAAATGTGCTATGGAATTTTTAAATCACGATATACTAGTGGATTTTTAAATTAAAAGTTTAATACCAGTTCAAGAGTACTTCAGCACCGATTTATTTGATAATTTTTTGCCATTGATAGTAAATTTATCGGTGAAAAAAAAAAACGATGTAAAATTTTTTGAGCGCAATTAAATATTTTTGGAGATAAAGAGCTTTGAAAATCAAATTTCCCTAAGAAACTCGCATTAATTTTTTTGAGTTAAAAGGCCATCCGCCCGGCCGAAGGTCGGCTATTAAGAAAATATATTCCACAAAAAAAATTACTTTGCTCTTAAAATTAAAAAAAATATTTTGAAAAAAGTCATATTTATAAAACTTTTTATATTTTAATTGATACAATCCTTTGCAATCGGATAAATAGTATAAGAAAAATTTACAATTTTAAGTTAGGGAGTTACATGAGTACAGTCGGTCTTAATTTTTAACATTTTTATATAAATAAAATTCAAATGAAAAAATATTTCTTTAGGAAAATTTTGAACATTTTGGAATCTGGTACTAAATTTCTTTGTAAAGATCATAAATGCGCTTCGCAAAGCATTACTTCGATATCAAATATTCCTATGTTTCCTCAGGTTACAAATTATTTAAACTATTTACTTTAATTTAAACTTTACCATTTCAACTGCATGGAGACAATTAAACATTACTAATCAATTACAATACCCACCTTTTTCATCCAAGATTCCATACAATAACTTTTTCATCAATGTTTTAAAACAAATAAACACTTTGTTCGCACATGTGAAAAAACTTAACCCTAAAAAAGTTATTAAACAATTTTAAAAATAAAACAAACAACACATACAAGTACAGTTTCATTAAAAGTGAATTGGGAAATTCTTACCCCCATTCAGTTAAAATTTAAGGTTAAAAATCGAATAGTAATTTTCCTTTACATAGGAATCTTTAAGGAATTTTTTTATATAGTATGTTAAACAGTTTACAAAGAGAATTAAAAATATTTTTCTAAAGATTTCAAAAAACTTTATATTAAGATGAAAAAGTTTTTTCCACACATGCTGACATGATTGAAGATGACATGATTATAAAAATATGATTAGACTTCGAGAATATGATGAGAAACAATAAAAATAGAAAAATTCATTTTAAACGTTAACAAAAAAGTATGTAGAGGGTGGGTGGATAATGGTTCTCTTCATCTGGTTTATTTATTTTCATACATATTTATATGATTAAGTGAAGCAAAATTTGTAAATAAGTTAGAATAAAAATCATTAAATATTTATAAAATTAATGAAATGAAAATTATTCAAAACAAAATAGATAAATTAAAATTTACCAAAGCTTTTAAAGTGTTTTATTGAAAATTATTTATATTGAATTATAATTTTTTTATTTAAAAAACATTTTAAAGAAGAAAGAGAGTGCTATGTCAGAGCAATAAAGTTATATATAATTAAGACCGATTTACAAAACGTACAATATTATACGGAAATTTCCCTCCCCAAAATAAAGGCGCTTAATATAAAATCTATATTTAATCATACAATTTAATGAAATAGGAAATAGCTTGAGTTCTTTATAACTGTTCGATTCACTACGGGCCTGTAACTAAAAAAAAAAAAACAAATACACTAACCATAATCGCTGGCCATGTGAACGCATCACAAGTTATTTTAAAAAAAATTATTTAAAGAAAACTAAGTTGCTTTTGGGACCACTGTGCATCTTTAAATAAAAAGAGTGCCATTGTATAATTTTTTTACTTAATGAATTTGATTAATTAATTTATCTTTTTTGAATTGTTAATCATTTAGTAATTCTTTTTTATTTTTTATAACTTTGAATTATTTTTTTGTCATTTTCATTTGCGAAATTTTATTTTTAATTCATGTATTGTTATTGTTTTCAATAGATTTTCCTTTTTATAACTGATTATGACATAAATAAGAGTCTTAAATGCAAAAGGATATTTACTATTCAAGTATATTAAAACTTTAATTAATCATTTAACATACAATATTTTATCCAAAGAAAATTAAAACATCAATTAAATGGTTGAAAGATATGGTATTCAATAAGTCAACTGTCAAAATTGTACAGTTGGTTTCAGAAACTGCTTTTTGTATTTTTTTTTTTGTTAGGACTATTTTTTTTTATTTTTTTATATTTGTAGTTGTTTTGTATACAAGCAAAAAATTAAATAAGTTTTCCAAATATAGAGCAGTACAGTAGTTTTCGTTTATAGTCATCACTGTTATAGTCACATTAGTTATTTTGTCAATTTTATTAGATTTAAATGTCTCTATCGATCAATTTCATATTAAAAAGCATTACTTTATTAAGTATATGGCATATATGTGATAAAGTGCATATAAGCACTTATCACATATATGCCATCTATTCGTGGTTATTAAAAGTCATGTTAATATGAAAAAACTTCCACGATATGTCACACAACGAAATTTTTTTTTCTAAAAAATAGTTTTCAAAGTCGCAAACCACTTCTACGACAAAAAATTTGCCATCGGAGCTATAACCGATTGAAGAAATTTTAAGACTCAATGAACGGCAGAGCAAAGTAAATGCCATTGACAACTGGATTTAGATCCAAATGATGAAGTTTTTGTTGAAGAAAAACGATTTTCTATTAAAGAAATTTTAAACTTGCAGTAGATGTTTTTGCAACATTTTAGCTTAAGCAATATATAGATTAAAATTTTATTCGAAAAAATATAAGATGTTCATCTGTAAACCAACATCCTTAAGCGGAAAACAGGCTAAAATTACTGATTTTTTAAATAATATAAGCAAATTTTTTTTATTGTAATGAATTTATTGAACATAATATTTTCTTTCTTTAATAAAACATGAATTTTTATTTTTTTTTATTACTCACAAAAAAATGAATAATATAAATTTTTTTATAAGCACATTGTGGCATATACAAAAATTTTGTTTATAATCACTTTAGCGATACAGTCATCGATTTGTGTGCAATTAAGGGTTGTGACTATAAGCGAAAAGTACTGTATTGTTATTTAAATCCGGAAAACCGGGATATGGGCAGGAGTGGTGGCTCCATCACAATAGGCCCCTCCCTGTAATATTTTTTTTAGAAACACGCCGGGCTTGGGCTGGAATGGAGGCTCCGAGGAAAATTAGCCGTACCTTAAAATTTTTGAATACTGTGAAACAGTGAGGAAGCGCGATTTAGCCTCGTTGCAAGCATTTCCCTAGACCTCCCCACGCAAAATTTTTTTTAAGGATAGAGGCGTAGCCCAGGGGTTACCCCTTCCTTCAGTGGAATCCTAGATGAAATCATTTTCCACCCGCAACATTTTTTAAATAATTTTTACTTGAATTTCGCAAAAAACAATTTTTACTTGAATTTCGTTAAAAAAACGTTACTGCTTCGACTTGGTAATAACTTGATAATCAAAATACAATTTCACAAATAAATTTTAATATTTTATTTCAAAAAACTAAAAATCTTCAATTTGTTTCAGTTGTATTTTTATATTTTTTCCATTTATTGACATTTAAATATTCATATTTGTATTTTCATTCCTAAATTGGCATCACTTTTATCAACGTTAAATTTAACATATAAAATTCTATACGTTAACTTATAACGTATATAAATTTAAATTTTGTTTGAAATTGATTATAAACGTTAGCAACAAAATACAGCTTTTTAGAAATATGAATTATGATTTATTGAAATATGATTCTTACAAATACTTTTTTTATGGCAACAAAGCATTTTGGAATATTATACTCGATTTAAAAAAAATTGGTTAAAAGTTTGTAAAAAAGTTTTATAATTCTGACAAATCCATCAAAAAGACGTGCCAGAATAAATTACGGTTAAATGAAATTATCTTTGCAAAGATTAGTTAAATAACGAAATGAAGATAAAAATCATTCCTTAATCAGATTTAAATAGGATTGTTTATCCAGTGATTACTCAGACCCGAAGAATACTATGTGAAACAGTTTTTTGTACAATTGTTATCAAAAGTATGAAAAATGTCGTATTTGAATCAAAAAATGAAATTAAATGAATCTTTGAAAATATCTTGGGAAAATAATTTATTAAAAGTTCACTTAAAAATATAGAAATTAATCATTTTTAAAGTGGTGTCTGATGAATGTTTTTTCCGAATTCGTTAGAGGTATATTAAATGCGAGTCCAAATGGTATAAAATTGTTTATACCTTCAATAGTAAGGTCTGTCAATATTACAGAAAATAATCAGAGTGTATCTCATATTTAAACCAACCTAAATTTTAAAATAATATTTTCCAAAAAATGTCAACGATTATATCGAGCCCTAACCGCGAAAATGTCGTAAGTGCAGATAACAAAACTTAACTGGAGAAGCTTTTTTGTGTTTGTTTACAAATTTTTATATGTATGTAAAATGTCACGTTATAAATCTGATATGACACTGGTATGTCGATGAATTTTTAACAGATGATGTAAATAATTCAAAATTAAAGATTTTTATCAAAACATGAATGCTGTCTGTTACTATATTTTGGCTATAGGATATAGGAATATATATTTATCTTAATTTTTTTAATGAAAATTTTATATGATATATTATTCTTATAAGATCGTTTAAATGGGTTTAAGTTTTTATTTGCTAATTTTTAGTACTGACATATGTTTATTTGAATTCATTCTTTATATTAATTATTTTCAAGTAATTCAAAGAATAATACACTTCACAGTTGGGCTTAGCACTTTATACTTATCGTTAAAAAATTGGAAGGTACATTCGTTTAATAAAATTCATGCAGTTTTCTTTCATTCGACAGACAAAATTACCGGAAAGTGGGACATGACAATTCTCAAATTTTCCGGAAAATCTCGGAATTAGTTCTACAAATATCACCTAAATTACTTAGACAATTTTCATAGAAGCAAATAACAAACAGTAAACTAGAACCTAACCATAATTGAGAGATCTTATGTTAAAATGAAAGAAAGAAGAGAAAGAATGTTAAATGTGGATTTAGGACTACGATGCGAATTTCCTTCAATATTTTTAATCGCGAATATTAAGAAACCAATTATAGATGCAGATTTTCTGCACAAATATGGACTTTTAGTAGATATCCAACATAAAAAATTAATTGATCGACTACGATATTGTTAATCAATGCATTTTTGAACATCGTAGAAATAAGCAAACATGAACTATATGAAGTATATATAGAAGTCTACAACAGTTGCATGCCTACAAAATCTAACGCTGTTGGATCTGTTGAAATAAATCCAAAATTTCTAAAGATTCTTGTGGCACAACTTCTACCACAAAGTATATATATCTTTAATAAAATCATCAGTTCTTATAGTTTTTCATCCATATGGAAAAAAAGCTAAAAGAAGACCAATACCTAAAATTAATACGGACTACAGACCCATAGCAAACCTTCATATTCTATCAAACGTATTTGAAAAATTTCTCCATAAGCAAATATTCACATTTCTACACAACAACAATATTATCACTTATCGACAATCTGGGTTTAGAGCTAATCATAGTTGTTTAACTGCTTTAATAGGCCTAAAACCTTTGACACAGTCGATCACACAATACATGGATATAAGTTAAGATTTTTTTAAATTTCTCGTCCACACGCTTACTGTTGTCTTGAACACCGTAAACAGTATGTTCACACTCCATCCTTTGACTCTAAATGCCTGGAAGCTCAAAGAGGAGTTCCTAAGGGTTCAATAATCGGATTTCATTCTATGCAAATGACTTACCCCTTCAACTCAAGCACTGTTAAATAAGACATCCAAATTTATAACAGCTATAAACTAACATCAATTGATAATGCGTGTCAAATCTAAATTATAATTTACATTGCATATACTTTTGGGCTTTCACCAATGGCTTAAGTACAAACCCACAAAAATCTTAATGTATCTCCAAATTACTATAAACAACATTACTCTACGGATGTGAATTGCTTGCTAGTTGTGACGCTCATTACTCATTAGTACTGAAAACATAATAATACCATGTCCATAGACGGATATTAGAGCTTTCACTGTATACAAGATTTTGGCAACATATCCAATATAATATCATAATATCTAACTTATATAATATATAACTTATACTACTTTTCGATCTACAGTGTCAAGACATCAGAAGAAGAAATCAATCCCAAACAAACCTTATGTAAGACAAATATTTGGACCACTATGATTTCCCGTTCGAGCCCTATCCTGTTTTCAACAGACGGATGGACAAGGCTAGTCTGACTTATAATCGAACCAAGACCGAGAAAATACATGATTTATGGGGTCTTAAAAGATTATTTCGAATTATAATCATATATTCTGATTTAAATTGGAACTTAGTTTTATACCGTAGACATAACGCACAATTTTGTTTATTAAGATACTAACTTTTCTAAAATTACCAGATTTGTACATAAGTATATTTCCATACAATAAGAAATTTGCGACATCAACAAAGCATGGGCTACTTTATATCTTACATGAAATGGCAAATAAATGTCGAGGGAATATAACCGACGAAGTGTGAAACAAATTCTTGCATATAAGTTATCAATGTGATATGAAAAATTTAATTTGTCATCCAATATTATACCTAATATCTTCATTTTGTCTACAATTTCTATTTCATATTCTCCTATTCTTATTGCAGGACCAACTAGATGAAATAAACCAAAATTCATCACTCTAGTTTTTGCAGCATTAATTATTAAACGATTAGAAGCTATTCAAGAATCCACTTGAATCCACACAATTTGTTTTTATTTGTAATACTTCCCTTGAACTATCACCATAAATTAATAGTTGAATATCATCAGCGATTTTAGTCTGAAATTTAGTTTTTAGTGTATGACTGGATCTTATATAATTTTCTGGGGCCAAAAAGAATTGATTACAATTGAGCTGTCCTCTATATTGCCAGGTAAGTGATTAATTAGGTGTCCATTTTCACATACAGTGTCTCACTAAAGTATTTGAATATTTTAACAGATATTATTTTGTTTAACTGTTAACTTTATAATGCAAACAAACTGCAATACTGTACAGCCCTGTGCCGGAGAAATTCTGGAAATAGTACAAAGAGTCATTGAATTTATCTCACAAAAGTATTTGAATTTTTATCACGTTTATATTTGAAGATATCAAAAACATAAAAATAGCTGAAATTATTAAAATATTTTGTTAATAATATGTTGTAATTATCACAGTTACTAGTTCAATGATTTCCCCAATTTGGATTCAAAATAGCAACGATGCCCATTTTGGCATAGAGACCGACCCGCTCTATTTTATATTCTAAATTTGAAGAAAAATATGATAATTTTAAACCAAAATTTTTTAAATTATTTTTTTTTTTTATCATTATCTTCACAATATTTACAAAACAAAATTGAGAAATTATTATTCCACATTTTTAGAATGCAAAAGTCTTTAAAAGGTTATTTTAAACAACCTATTACTGAAGAATTCCTATCAAATGTAGAATACAGTTCGGATGAGTGTTGTGAAGAATTTTTTGATAAGTCGAAAGACATAAAATATTTTCAAGAATTGTTGAAAAACCGAAGCCTTTCCAAAAAAGGAACAAAAATTCTAAACAATAGCAGTGGTGCAGAATGCTGGAAGTATTTTGGCCATTTACAAATTTCAAATAAAATAGTTCTGGAGAAGTACAAATTTTGTGAAGCCTGCTTCAATTTTAAGGATTTGATTTTGAAAGGGTATGCTTTAATATAGTTTTCCATCAATTGCATTATTTTTTTTTTTTTTACAAAAGTCCATTCTTGAAAAAAAAAAAAAAAATTGTTAGTCGAAACGACTATCTTTTACTAAAAATATTTATTTATTCCAAACAATGATGCCACAGCCTCATAGGGCCTAACTGGCTAGACTATTATGCAAAAGCTTGATTTCAAAAA
>MINK01012972.1:0-10771 GCA_001735545.1 Phormia regina
AAAAAAAGGAAAAAAAAAAAAAAAAAAAAACGTACAACCAGTAAAATGATACTCATGATTAAACTTATGTAAAAAATTAAAAAAAAAAAATATTATTATTAAATACTTACGGTTTGATGGGTACGGGAACGTAACCTTCAGTGCCACTGGGTGGATTTTGTAAAGCAGCCAATTTAGCATGGATGTCACAATACAATTTGTTATTGAAATTGTAGTAACCTTGATTCTTCAATGAAGTGCCACAAGTAGCACACTTGAAACATTCAACATGTAAATTTCTATCCTTAATGCGTACAAAAACTCCACTGTGTATATTTTTAAATAAAAAAATGAAGAGAAATAAATTAATTAAATTTAATGTTAAAAAAATCTAAAATATAGATGTAAAAATTTAATTAAAATACAAAAAACAAAAGTGAACAATAACAACAATTAAAATTTGTTTATAGAATAAAAACAATGTGTGAAACAAATAAAAATTATATAAAACATTCGTCATAAAACAACAATTTTAAATAAAGTTTAAAGTGATTTATTATAAATAAAATTATAAATGATATAAGTAATTGATATAAATTCTATTATAAGCATTGCCAGATTAGATTTATTCTAAAGTTTTAAAATTTTCCTTTGTCCATTTTATATGAACAAATGATTGATTGTGTAGCTGGTTATAACGCACTGGGCCTTCCTCACTTGCACGAATAAAATATTTTGAATTTTAAAGTTCCTTTATATATGTTGAAAATTTCAAATTCCAATTTTGTTAAACAAAATTCCTTAAGATTGTAAAAGCTTTCTAAATAAAAAGCTTTTAATTTTAGTTTAAAAGCTTTAAATCTTATTATAAAAAAATATTTTAAAGACATATTTTAAAATTATATGGCTTTAATTATGAAACTTGGATTTTTAATAAAAAAATGTTATAAAAGCTTTATTATTTTAAAAGCTTTCTTTTAAATATTCAGTAGACTTTCTTAAAAGCTTTTTGATCTTAGTTTAAAAGCTTTAAGTCTTAATATAAACACATTTTAATGACATATTTCAAAACACTATTACATTAATTATAAAGCTTTGATTTTTAATTAAAAAACTGCAGTTTTAAGCTTTATTATTATAAAAGCTTTCATATAACTTTTCAATAGACTAAAGCTTTTATATCTTAGTTTAAAAGCTTTAAATCTTAATATAAAAATATTTTAAAGACATTTTTAAAAACTCTATTACATTAATTCAGGCGCGAATCCAGCTCAAGCTTTTGGGGGAGGAAGACAGAATGATCTTCAAAACTATTTCCCTAAATTTTTAGATTTAGTACAAATTTTTCATTAAAAAATTTAAGCTTTATTATTTTAAAAGCTTTAATATACGAATTTAATAGACTATAAAAATATGTAAGCTTTTTAGCTTAAAACTTAAAAAAACCTGTTATATAAGCTTTATTATTTTAAAAGCTTTAATATACAAATTTAATAGACGAAATAATTATTTTAGATTAAAACTTAAAACTTTTTTTTATAAATTTTATAAATTTAATATTTATAAAATTTTTATTAATAAAAATCAAAATTAAAATAATTTCATATAGAATTCTTCAGCAAATTAGCTTTAAAAGCTTAATAATTAATTTCAATAATTTTCCTTCAAATAATTCATTTTGTCAATTTTCCATTTGAATATGCAACATATGCCACAAATCAGACCATATTTATTTTCTTAATTTGTGGTTAATTTTAAAAATGTAATTTGCCATAAACATTTTGCATTAAATTTTTTATTTTTTTATTTTTGTCAATATTTTAATATAAATAAAATGATTGAAAACTGTTTTTCACCAGCCATTAATTTACGGTTTATTAATCATAATGAGTATTGAAAATTGCTACATATATGTTTATACATATGTATATGTATAAATATATTGTATACCTAGTCATATTGCGGCATGTATGTATAACAAGAGTAAAAACAAAAAATAATTATAAAAAAAGGTAAAAAAAAAAAAAAAATATCAATTAAATATTAAAACCTTAATAAATAATAAACAAAATGACCACCAACCAATAAACAAAGTATATACATATACTATATGCAAATGTATAAAATACACGCATACATATATATACTTAGTATTTGGATATGGTAAATATATATTAATGCTTTATATATATGCAAACGGAAATGCATTTATACATAAGTATATGTATGAATTTATTTATATAAAGTGAAGGACAAAATAAATTTATATTTAATTTTTTTATCGAATTTTGCTTTTTAATGTGGCAATAAATCTTTTTGGAATAAAAACTTAATATTTTTTTTTGCAAATAAATTATTTAAAGCCTTATAACCACTTGTTTGGTATTGGCCCAAGTTCTTGTGATAAATTGCGATTTGTATAATTAAGGAGGTAGCATTATATAACTCAAAAACTTCAGGTCTGATCTTGTCCTAATAAACATCAAAAAACTCTAAGTAAAATTGTCTTTGAGACATTCTTCATTACTTTTTAATACGGTCTACAGTTATGGAGATATTAAGCACTTTGTCTCAAAAATAAAAATGAAATTTTATACAATATTCTAAAAAATATTAAAAAAAAACTTTTAAAAAATTAAAAAAATCAACAAAATTCGAAATTTGAGAAAATTAAAATTTTTATCCTTTAGTTATAAAGTTAAATTTGTTGGCAGAAAAACAAGATATATTTCATTGAAATCAATGAATAAATATTGATTTTATGCACAAAATTGTGATAATACTCATCTAGAGATTACATAGAGCTATGTATTAAAGCATAAATCGAAAACGTCTCTTCTGATCTTGTGCCAAAAATTTCAACGAATTCTACAACTAATTGTTTTTAACCCTCCGGCATGCACATGTTCCGATAGTCACGTACGTAGCGCATGTATCTGGCTAGATACACTATGTATTTTAGTCCGTTTATAAAATATGCTATTTTAGAGATAATATTAGATTTTTATATTGTTATCACGCCAGACAGGTATATATTTTCTATTTTTTTTGTTCTTAGTACGTGCTAAACCACCTACCCGTGCAAAAAAATTTAATGAGAAATGAAACAAGAAAATAAATATTTTTGTGTTTAATTTAAAAAAATAGCGGCCTTTCCCACGATGTCGAACGAAAAATTCGAGTCGACAATTTATATGGAAAACAACAAATAAATTTAAAATTTTGTTATTGTTTCCCATGTATTTTATCCAACGAATTTTTCGATCGACATCGTGGTACAGGCTGTAGTTGTTATAAAGTTCAATTCAATAAAATTTAGTAGTTATAAAGTAATGATGTGAATGTTGTTCATTCGGTTTTCAATATTTGGAAGAACCAAACGCAGAGAAAAAATACCAATAAAGTACAGTACTCTTTATACAAAATGTGTGTGTATCTGGCCAGATACATGCGCTATGTATACGATGTATAGATGATAAAATCCACATAAATTTTATTTGTTTCATAAAACCATGCCTAACAATATTTATAGAGGGTACCTGGAGACTCAAACCCCTAGCCAAATTAGAAATATATTTAAATCACAGTTAAATTCGTAAAATATCTGGACAGATACATGTGCATGACGGAGGGTTAAGATATTCTTATTTATTTTTTAATATGATCAACAGTTATGGAGATATTAAACCCCTTGTCCTTGTTTTAAAAAATCATAAAATTTCGACATTTAAAAAAAAAATAAAACTTTTATCCCCTAATCGTAAAGTATAATTTGTTGCAAGTAATAAAAGCTATATTTCATGGTAATTTATGAACAAATATTGATTTTATTCATAAAATTCTTAAAATACTCTCTTACAAAATACATAGAAATTTAAAAAATATCAATGTAACTTTGAAGTGTATATTTTCACTAATTTGTGAATAAAATCGAAACTTATGCTTTGATTTTAATGAAATGTATCTTGTTTTATTGGCAATAAATCTATCTTTATAATTGAAGAATAAAATTTTGCATATGTAAGAATTTCGAATATTAATGAATTTTTGAAAGAAATATTCTTTTGAAATTTGGTAAAAATTTTATTATTATTTTTTGGATTGTGGGTTCAATATTTTCATAACAGTTGATCGCACTAAAAAGTAATTAGAGAAAGAATTGAAGACATTTTCAAATAAAATTTTTTGATACTTTTTTAAACAAAATCAGACCAATAGTTTTCGAGATATGTTTCATTATATAGTGCAACCTCCTTAATTTTACAAATTATAATTTATTTTTAAAAATGGATTATTAATACAGGATTAGAGGCTTGGTACTTTTAAATATCTTTATGTATCTGAATTGAATGAGAAGTGAAGAGCCGCACATTTTTTATTTTGTAATTTTGTATCTATAATTTAATTTTTCTAATGAATATTTAGCTGTACTATACCTATAGAAATTATTATCTACAATTTTAAGAATTTTATTTTCTGTCTCTAGAACATAATTTTGTATAGAAAAATTATCGATAACTTAATTTTTCTAAATAAAACTTTTTGATAACTTAATATTTTTTTAAATTAAGTTATCGACAATAACTTCATTTTTTCTAAATAAAAGTTATCGATAACTAAAGATTTCCTTATAAAAGTTATAGTTGCTTAACTTTTGTATAAAGAAGTATTTATATTTTTATAAAGAAGTATTTACTTTTCTTTAAATAAAAATTACAAAATATTGCCACCTATTTTATTACACACTGTTGTCATTTAAGTCTGTTTAAATCGTACACAATTGTACTTTCGCACACAAACAAACACGACATGACCATAAAACACTGTTTACAGTACGATACCGAGTACAAAGGACACAAACACTTACTTAAACATGTACTTTGTGTATATGTTTATACTTAAAGTACATATGTATGTGTATATACATTAATACTGTAGACACTTACTATGACTGTGTGACTGTAAACACTTTTATATGCAATGTCCTATGTACATACAAATCTATATATGTACATTAGGTTGGCCCTCATTTATAAGGAGGAATCTTTATTATTTTTTAATTAAATTGCATTTTTTATGCTGTTCTTTCAATAAAATGGTTTAAAGTATAAGTACTTATTACAACCGTGTAACCAGGGATGGAAAATTAAAATATTTTTAGGTATGACAATAAATCACGAATAGAAAAAAATATAACTGTAATATAAATATTTCCATCCCTGTATGTATTTGAATTATCTGAGAAATCCCGGGCTGCAATACCAGAGATTTTCTTGTTGATATGTTATTTATAATCGAAGAATAAAATATTTCCATTGAATGAGAATAATACTTTACAAACATTTCCTAATTAGGACCACCCTAATATATATCTAGATGTATGTATGGGAAATGTATCCTGTATATTCGCATGTAGTACATATTATGAATATTTCAATTTAAATGATAATTTGTTGAGTGGCTTTGTTGTTGCAACTACAGTTCGTTGAAAACTGGTTATTTTTTGGATAGGTGTTTTTATTGTTGTTTTTGTATTGTCTGCTGATGCAATCATCAACAAACAACAATAAAACTATACAACACATAGTCAATTTTTTTTTTTTTTTATAAAAATATTGAATTTTTTTTTTAAATTTTTTTGGTGTGCATAAGAATATGATTTCTTCTGGTGGTAACTACTTATATAGTATGTATGCATATGGCAAAGATATGTAAAGGAATAATACGTCTATATGGTAAATTAAAAACAACAAAAATTTCAACATAGAACAAATACTGCAACATTAACTCTGGACGCAAACAAATACACACAAACTCTTCTCATATACACGAGCTTAAAACATAAGTATGTACGTGTATGTGTATTTTTATATGCATAACGGTTTTTTTATCCTTACACAATGCCAACACCACACATTGCACATGGCGGATGTCCGCTAGCTGATAATGGTCTAGGTTGACCATCCGGTCCTAATGCTGCTGCTGCAGCAGCAGCTTCCATTTCTTGTTTATATTCTGGTGTCTGCAACGCTGGACATACAGGCATAACAATTAGTCTGGGATCTGGTACTTCGGCCACAATAGGTTTTGATGGTTCTGGAGATTTAGGTGTAGGCAAACTGGGACGATGTGTAGCCTCAGGGGCTAATGTATTTTGTTGTAAGGGTGTACCAATACGTTCATCATCACTTTCTTGTTTGTGATGTCCAATAGCATGACTTCGTGTCCAATAATAGTTTGATGTGCTATGTGGTTCTAGATTTATTTATATAGATTAGGTAAATTTAATATTAATAAACTAAATTATATATTAGAACTTCAAAATTTTGCTGGACAATTTCTATTTTTATTTTCTTGGTCTTAATGTTTAAATAATTTGCGTGAATTTTAATTACTTTTACCCCTTTGTATTGTAAAATCTAATTAAACATTTTTCAGCCTAAAATTATGCAAATTAAAAGTAAATATTTTAATAACATTAACTAATTGTTTATGCTTTGAATTTTGTTGGGATTAAGTTCAACTAAAAATTTAATATTAAATGACAAAATAATGATGCACAGTGGGACCAAAAGCAAAAATTTTGTAAAAAAATCTATATCTAAAATTAAGATTTAAGATTTTAAAAAGTTTACAAAATTATTTGCTAAAATTATCAATATAATTTTTGATACATATTGAGATCATTATCTTTTTAACATAATACATTAAAAGTAAATTTAAAAAGGTTAATTTTTATACATATTTTGGGCTGTGAAAAATATGATTAAAAAATTATACTATTTTTCTAAAGTATGATTTGCTTGTTTCAATTAAAATAATAACAATGTTTATTATCTATTCCTGAAGTCTTAGATTTTAAAATGTTAAAAAAAATATATTTTTATGTAACAAAAATCTGAAGAAAGTGAAAAAATCATTTATTTTTTACTTAATATAAAGTCTTGACTTAGATATTTTTTTCATGACTATGAAAATTAAAATAAATTTAAAGATATATTAACACATTATCATGAAGTGTTTCAGAATATTTTAGAAAATTTGTTTCTTCTAATAAAAGTAGATCAAAAAAGCAATATTCCGAATCTTTTATACCCTACACCCAAGTCAGCATTTAATATAAAAAATTAATAGAATTTAAAGTTAATGAAGACAACATTAATTCAAATAAAAAAAGGAATATTTTTAAAATATATAATTCGAGCTAATAATTCGGTTGTTTTTGGTCCGATTTCATAGATTAAAAAAAAAAGACATTTTAGAAAAATGTTTGCAAATTCTAAAGTGTCTTATATCTCAGACACTAATAAATCAATAAACAAAAATTAAGAAGATGTTTATTTCATTCAAACACGAAATTTCAGAAAAATATTTACGACCAATTTGTTTAAAAACGAATTCTGCACCTTATATGAGAGTTTTAAAAAGTCTAAATATTTTTTTCAGCCGATATCTCGAATTCAACCGATTTTATTATTTTTTTCGAAAAGAAATTGAAAACGGATTCTGAATATTTTTTGCGAAAAAAAAAACTGAAAAAATATGTTGAAGGTATCTTCGGGTTTGCGTAGATATCTCACTTATTTATAAGCCAATTTTATTCTTCTTTATTAAGGTTCATTTAAGAAATATTTCCCATATTTTGATGTATAAAAAATATATATCAGATAACTGGGGCTTTTTTAAAACTGATTTCAACAGACAAAAATTAAAAAATTAGACAAAATTTTTTTGGAGGTGTCTGTGGTTTTGCGCCGATATCTCACTTATTTATAAACCAATTTTACTCTTTTTTATTAGGGTTCATTGATGTATAGAGTTCCTACAATTTGATGTATAAAAATATATATATCAGATAACTGGGGATTTTTTAAAACTGATTTCAACAGACAAAAGGATGTCATATATCAATAAAAATCCAGAATATTTTTGAAAATTTAAATTGAATGACAAATTTATTAATAAACCTGTAGTGAAAGCTGTATAAACAAGATTGTATTAAAAAATCAAGCAAAAAAAAAAAAATAAATAAAGTTTCCTTTTCAATATTCAGTCGAACTCAAGTATTTTTTTATTAAAATTTTAAAATTAAAAAAAATAAATAAATAAAATAAAAATTAAATAAATAAAACTTTGACTAAAAAGATTTATATAATAATTATTTAAATGTTCTCTAATTTAGCTTCCCTGGCTTTAGCGCCCTCTAGAGACCACAAATATATTTATAACGAAAAATATAAAATTATATAGATATCATGTTAACCTTTCTAAAACTATATATATCAATATAACTTGGGATCTTTTGTCTATGGAATAAAATAGTAAAATATTGGCGATTGGTCCCACTGTGTGTACCAAGAATGTTAGTAAAATAGGTTAGAACTAATACAAAATAGATAGTTATATAAAATCTATAATAAATAATACAACTGTAGAGAAATTTTTTAAGTAGATGCTAAATAAAATTTCTTAAATTTTTTCTTTGGTAAAAAACCTGTAAATAGTTTTTTAAAAAATATTTTTATATTTCAAAATTATTTAAAAGGCGAATTATTATAATTAAAAACTTCTTAAATCATCTTTTCCTACAAACCCCTAAAGTATGCTAAAGATTTTTTTACAAATTATTAAAAACAATAACATAAATGACACTGTTAATGAACAGTGGGTAGTTTTGCTTTAAATTAATGACGAATGAATTTGTTTGAGTTCAAATTTTAATTGTTGTTCATATTGTTCTTGTTAATGAACATATTGTTTGAGTAAAATTTATTTTGTTTTTTTTTTCTATGCTTTTGTTTTTTGTTATGAAAATAGATAAAAAAAAAACAAATTACAAGATAGAAAGAGAAATAGTTAGACAGATATGTAGTAAAAAAAAAAGAAAACTTACGTAATGAGACGTTCACATTCAGCACAAATATTTTGACCAGTTGGCAAACCACCAGTACTTGGGGGTTTTGGTTGGGTTACTGGTGCAGTAACGTGTCTAGTGGCTGATTGTTGTTGATGATGATGTTGTTGTTGAGGTGCTTGGTATTGTTGTTGTTGGTGTTGATGTTGATGGGGTTCTTGATATGGATGATTGTTGAATGCTATTGTTTTATTTTATTTGTTTTCATTTGTTTTTATCATGTTTAAAAAATATTTTATGATATTGTTATTTATTTAGTTTTTGTTTTTTAACAAAATGCAGTAACATCAGCCAAAGTGTAGGTGTGTGTATGTATATTTTTTTTTTGTGTTGAAACATCATTATCATTTAATGGCATGATTTCGTTTAAATAATTGATATGATAAACAAATACACATATAGTAACACAATACAGACATAAAAAGAAAATAAAAATAACAAAGAAAAAAATGTATAATAAGTAAACATTACGCTAAAAATATAAAAAAGTGCATACAAATATTTTTTATATGTATATATTATAAATCTTTCTAAAACATTCCAAAAATTTCAAGGTCTTTTTAAAGAAATTTTAAAAAAAATTTCCTTCTTCACTAAACAAAAATCTATTAAAATATCTTAATTTAGCTAATAATTTATTTTTGCTTATAATTAAAATTCAAACCTAATTAAAAAAAATCTATTATATGTTTCTGAATATTTTTATATTTTACAATAATTGTCCATCATCTAATACAAATAGGTTTTGTCCATTATTAATGCTATATAATATTATAGCTAAATTATAGTAAACACTTATATTACCTGGTGTAGAGGGACCAGATTCTTCTTCACGCAAGAATTTCAAAACTTCAGATTTTTCGGCCTGGTATTCCTTTTCGTTTTTCTTGAAGTTAACACTGCAAAAAGAAAGAAAAAAAATATGAAATCATTAAATTAAATTCAATTATAAATATCCTTAAGATATGCAATATTTATTGCTAAATGAAAATAAAATTTACAGTAAAGAACATAATAGTTTGTAAATAGAACAAATATTTTTAGAATTTTAATGTGAAGGGTTATAATATATAATTTTTAACACAATTTGTTAATGACCTCTATTTCGATTTAAATTAAAAAAAAATCTGTTTCTATTAATTGTAAATTATATATATTATAAGTTTAGTTAAAATAATTAGAATTCCTACTTTTATAATATGGTAATTATTTTAAGCCCAAATAAGCATATGTTTGTTTATTTTTAGTATTTTTGGATTAGATCCAAACATTTTCTAAATTTAAATAAAAACTATATGATTTTTTAATTAAATAATTACTTAAACAACACGAGTTCGTTTTAAACATTTTCCAAACCAACCCCCCCCCCTCTTTCTCATGAATAACATCTTTATATATAATTTTCTTTTCTTTGGGGATAAATCCTCATTCAGCTATTGATTCTAGGGAAATATATAATGGGTACAATTGACGAGCTTAACGCGATTGAATATATTTCCAATTCAGATGGTAATGAGAGCCAAAGAAATTCATTCTTTTAATAGCTTCAATCAGTAAAATAAATCAAAATTCAGTTTTTGTTATTGATTTAAGACAATTTATGGAGAATTTTTAGTTTTTCAAAATTATTATTTGACAGCGGTGTTGCCAGTTGAGCTATTTTAAGGCTATTTTCACTTTGTTTTTAGCAACATTTTCGTTTAAGCTTCTGGCATTTTTTCTAGACATTTTTGATTCTTAACTTTGCTTTAAAAAGGTAAGCCTTTTTAAATTTATTAATTTTATTTTTACAAAATCATAATTTGATAATTTTTTTGCATTAATTCGTACAAAAAAAAAAAAAAAAAACGAGAGAAGAAGGTATAGTCGGTCAAGACC
>MINK01013026.1:0-12270 GCA_001735545.1 Phormia regina
TTTGCTTTAATTCTTCCATGTAGAAAAAATTCTATAATAAATATTTTATTAAAGATTAAATGCAATTCGTGAAGTTTATTAAATATGCACATTCTGTATAAGAAAGCTCAGATTGAAAACTTTGTGTTCCTAATTAGAGATTCATATGAATGAAAAAAACACTTTACTAAATATTTTATTAAAGATTAACTGCAATTAGTGAACTTTATCAATTATACACTTTCTATATAAGAAAGCTCCGATGAAAAGCTTCTTATAAACAAAAATTTAATGAAGCTTATTTAAAAAATGCTTGGTTTCGGTGTAAAAAATTAAGTTATTGAACCTTCATATTTTCATATGAAAAATACTACATAAAAAGCTTTTAAAATATATTTGTTTTTATATAGAAAAAAATATCAGTTAAAATTTCTGTTTTATAGAATTTTTCTTTTAGAGCTTTACTTTCGTTAAGAAAAACTTAAACAGTTGCATGCTTTATACTCGTTTTGATGCCTTAACAAATGATTAAAGAGTTTCGATTTTTAAGAAAATTTTTATTACTCTTAAGTAAAAAGCATATTGCGCTTTAGAATAATAAAGATTCAACTACTTATTTTTCACAATCTTAGTGTCCAATTTGTAAACACTTTATTGTTTCCTTTCCTTTCCATTTTTTTTTTTTTTTAAATTAAGGTTAAATAAAAAAATAAATATTAATTTTCTTTAAGATTCAGCTCAACGTATAAATATATTGCGAGCCTTAATATATTTTTTTAATGGAACAATAAAGAAAAAAATATATATAAAATTCCAATTTAGTCGCACATCAAACCACTCCGCCTACTTGACCGCCTTCTAGTGGCCACTGTTGTATACAAAAATCTAAAAATGAACATGATAATGAATAAGATAAAGGCAATGATGTTATTCATGATGATGAAATATTGTTATTATAAGAATTTCTTTAAAGAAAACTTATTTAAGCTTGTTATTCTATAAACAAAATGAAAATAAACCAACAATCAGCGTCATCACCAACCACCAACCTACACCACCGACAACAAACAATTACGAAACATGAGAACATGTTGGTATGTCCGTCTATTTGTCTGTCTACTCCATAAGTTTAAATATTGCTGTTAAACTAAACATTTAAAGCTTATGATTTTTAAATACAATATTGCTGTTGCTGCTGCCAACAAAAACACTAACTAATCTCTTAACCAATAGCAGCAGCAACAACATTATTATTATCATTATCATTAATGTTGGTATAAGTCGTTAGTTTTAACAATAAATGTAGTACTACTGAAGATTTGTATGACAATGATCATCATCATTTTAATCATTAAAGTCATTATGAGCTGCGTTATAGATTCCCAGGCTGAAATGTTGATGATTTTAGTTATATTGGAGGTAAAGATAAATTATTGGACATTCAACAAAAAACTGTAAAAAAAAGTAAAAAAAAAAAATCGAAGAATTATTAAAAGTTTTCTAACAAAGCTTTTTAAAAAAAATACCTTTTTTTGATAAAAAAAATCCTTTTTCTTTACTAACAGACAAATCATTTTAGATTTAATTATTAACAACGAAATAAAACGTTTTTAAAAAATATGTTTGACCATGTGCATTTCTAAAACTCTATGATTTTGATTTTGAATAATTTTTAATCTGTTGAATTGTTTTATTTCGAAAGAGTAGAATGCTCACTAGCAGAGATTAATGTATAATTACGATAAATTCAGTTTGAGAGTTTTAGCAGCTTCAAAATATCGCTTTATTTTCATATAAGAAAACCAATTTGTAATACAGACAAACATAGACTTTACATAGAATAACAGCTTTATTGAAGAGCTTTCATAATAATGCTTGATTTTCATGTTAAAATAAAAACTATTTTAAGAGTTCTATTCAAAAGCTTTGTTTTTTATATAGAATAATAGCTTTATTAAAGAGCTCTCATTTTCTCTAAAAAATATATTATTTGGTTGTATATTTAAATAATATCTACTAAAAATCTTTCAGTGTAGAGTATTAGTTTTAAAAAAATATATAAAATATCTTAGCTACTGAAGAAATTTCATTTCATATGAATAAATGGTTTTATTAAAGAGCTTTATGTTTATAAAGTAAAAAACACTAAAAAAGCTTTAAATCAACTATATTTAGAGAAAATATCCACTAGTTTTTAAGTTATTTGTATTGAAAAAATTATATATAAGAGCTTAATTGGGTAAAAAATATTAAAAGCTTTAAATTTACTTTAAGAAAAAGATCTTAACTAGCTTTTTAGAGTAATATTTTTGTATAGAAAAATATTCCGACAAGAAAACAATTTTATAGAAAAAAATCAACATTAAATACTATATTTATAGTGAAGAGCTTTATATAGTAAAAGCTTTATTTCTATAAAGAAAAACATAGCTCTACTAAAAAACTTATTTCTACATAGAAAATACAATCGATCTACATAGTTAAAAAGCTTTATGAAAAAGTCGTTATTACATTTTATTTATTATAAAGCTTCTTATTTTATTAATGATGTTTAGTTCTACATTGGAAAAAAAGAAAACACATTGCCTTACAGTAAAAAGCTTTATTAAATAAAATATAACTTTTTTAAAATGCTTTATTTCTGTGTAAAAATATCTACATAGGAAAAAAGCTTAATGAGAGAACTTGTTATTATTATTTTACTTTTAAGTTTTTTATATAATTTGTTTAAATTAAGTTTTTTGATTTAGTATTGGAAAAAATTATATTTTTATTTATTTACATTTAGAGAAAAGCTTTATTAAAGAGCTTTATTTGTATATTAAGAAACCTATTTGTATATAGAAAGAATAGTATAAAAAATCGTATCAAAATGAATGAAAAAAAATTGCTTTGTATGAAAAAGACAATAAAATCCTTAGCTTTTTGAAATGAATCCAATTACTTTTAAAACTTTGAATTTTAAACAAAATTATTAAAAATAATTCTGCAAGCTTTTCTTGTATTTGAAACAAATATTAATACTCATCTTCAAACTTCATTGAGCGGCTGGAAAGCTCATAACTATGCAGTTCGAAATGCCCTCTAAAATCGTCTAAATTTTTTTTCATCGAGTTATCTCAACAAAAGCCTTATTCATTTAATTTTTCATCAAATGTCAAATAAAGCTTTAATTTCAAAATTTTCATCTCCTAAAATTTTTCTTTATACCTAATATTTTCTTTACTTAAATATTGGCTATTTTGATTGTTGATTACTGCTGTTGCTGCCGTTTTTGTTGCCCTTAACAACAAAAACAACAGGCTGCTCATTTTGTTTAATATTGCTTTTTCTTTTAGTTTTTGTTGTTGTTGTTGTTTGTCCCATATAAACTTTAATCTTCTACCGATATTCATTAATAAACGAAAAGCAAAAAAACAAAAAGTTATTAAAAATATATAAACGATCCTTTTCACAGAAATAAACACAAAGAGTGTTTGTAAAACCCTTTTTTTTATAAATTTTCATGATGATTTGTTTTGTTGGATGATTGGTTGGTTGGTTGTACGTTGGTCGGTCAGTTGGTGTGGCTAGTATCTTCAATGTTCCAAATGTGCTGAATAATGTTGCGCCCGCATTTTTAATTGAATTGCAAAATGAGTTTCTTTTTTTTTAAATGGTATTTTGTAGTTCTCATTCGCTTTTAAAGCAATTTTTAATTTATTTCGTTTTTTAGTTTAATTTAGATCAGATATAAATGAAGATTTCGTTTTTTTTTTATAAATTTTCACACATTTGTTTTGTTGTGTTTTTTAATAATATTCGTTTTTAAATTAAACAATTTTTAATTTAAATTTTTTTCATTTAAATTAAAATTTAAGCTTAAGGGGGTTTTGAATTAAATTTGAATAAATTGTTTTAAATAGAAACGAAAGAATGGCAGAGAAACTTAAAAGCTTTTAATAAAACAAGAGTCATACACAATATTAAGTTTTACTAACATTTCTTATTTTACAATAATAGTTGAAGATAATAATTTTAATATTGTTTTACAATTGGTTCCAAATGTTTTTTCTTCTTGAGCCATAATTTCATAATATTTAATATTCTATATTCGCAAACACTTACTTGTTTTTTGTTGATAATATGGGTCATCTGTATCCGTAAAGAACCATGTCTGAAAAAAAAGAGAAAAGAACAAATATAAAACAAAAATTAAATAAAACATCATTAAAAATTAGTATAATGTATTTAGTAAATATATGCGAACATGACTAAAAGTTTATGTTAAAAGTTTTCTTCTTCATAAGCTTCCTTAGCTTTATAGTTTATCTTTATTTTTATGGCCTTTAAGCCATATCGTTTCAATTACAAGTAGTTTAGTTAAACTTTAGTTGAATTCTAGTTTAGTTTATGTAACCATAAAAATATATATTTATTTAACAACTTGTATTCACAAACCTATTAATACTAACAATTTCATTTTGGACTTAGATATGACAAAAAAAAAGATAATAAAAAAAAAAAATATTTATTTGTAAATCAAAAACTAGTTTTTGTCAAATTATAGAAAAACTTTTTTCCAAGTTGGAGGAAAATAAAAAGTTAAGAGAGGGAGTAAAAGAGAAAAACTTTTGTATTTTCAGCATTTCCTTGTCCTGTCAACATAATGTACGCCAAACTTTTTTCCAATACTGATAACATTTGGGTGTTTTTTTTTTTTTTTTTTTTTTTTTTTTTTTTTTTTTTTTTTGATTTTGAGGATAAAAATATTTTTGTAAATTTTGTATTAAGTTGTCAATATAATGTCCTTTCTATTTGCAAATGTTTGTTATTAATGTTGTTGGGGAAAAAGGGAAATGAAGGAATTAGTTCTAAAGAAAAAAAATCTTCTTCTTTGTTAAAAAAAAAAAAAATACTTTTCAATATTTAAGGATTTTAGTTCAATTTCTTATAATTGTATTAAGAGAAAATTGCACTAAAGGATATGGTTTTTGTATAGAGCTTTTATATGTTGAAAAAAGCTTTGTTGAATATTTTTATTTTTTTAAGCGTAATAAGCTTTATAAAAGATCTTTATTTAATTATTTTTTCATATAAAATAGTTAATAAAAAAACTGTTTTATAGAACTTTATTTATATTTAGAAAATATATTTATTAAATAATATTATATTCTTAAAGAATAGCTAATAGTTTTATTTGTATATAATAAAAAGCTTTATTTATTTCTATTTTGAAAAAAGCTTTAAAATGAAGCTAGATTTATATAAATAAAAAATGTTTATTTAAAAAAGTTCATTAATTTCTACATGAATAAAAAATTTTATCATAAAGATTTTTTCCTATTAAATTGCATTGTATAGAGCTTTTATATTGAATAATCTTAGATAAATAGTTTTATTTCTTAAGCTTTAAAAGCATTCAAAAAGAGTTTACAATTTTAATATAGAATAGTTAATAAAAACCTCTTTTGTAAAGCTTTAGGCAATAGCTTTATTATATAATATTATATTTTTATAGAATAGTTAATAGTTTTATTTGTAAATAATAAATAGCCTACCTATTTCTACTTGGAAAAAATTTTTATAATAAAATTATATAAATAAAAAATTCTATTAAAAAAGTTCGTTAATTTCTACATGAATAAAAAACTTTATTAAAAAGCTTTTTTAACATTATATTTTTATAGAATAGTTAACAGTTTTATTTATAAATATTTAGAAGCTTTATTTATTTCTAGTTTAATTTAAAATTTTTTAAATTAAGAAATTTCTATCAAAAAAAAAAAAAAAAAAAAAAAAAAAAATCCTTAGTTTCTACATGAATAAAAATAAAAAAAAGCTTTTTTCTTATTAAGCAAAAAATAAATATTGTATTAAAACGACTTTATTCTAATATGAAAAAACTCTTTCCTTTAAAAATTTGCTTTTTAAAGAGATTTTTCCGTATAGTGAATATGCTCTTAAAAAATAAGAAACAAATTTTATATAAAATAATTTTAAATTTTAAAAAAAGTTTAAATTTTCTAAAAAACCAAAGGTTTAAAATTTTCTAAAGCTTTATGAAAAAGCTTTTTTATATTTATAATTCCATTAAAGTGTTTAATTTCTGTAATTCAAAAAAAAACTTTTCATATACAAAAACCTTTATTTAAAAACTTTGATTTTATATTGACATATTTTTCTACCAAAGGGCTCACGTTTTTTTCTTTTTTTATAAAAAAGCTTTGTTTTTATACATAAATATATGTAGTTCTATTAATGAGCTTTGTATATTGTAAAAGACTTTATTTCGAGGATTTAATCCTGCATTAAGAAGCCTAATTTCAATATAATAAACAAAAGCTATTAAAAAGCTTTAATTTTAGAAATTAAACTTAAACGCTTTAATAATTACAGGGCATGAAAGATTTATGACAAAATTTTTGAAAGGTTTTTGTTTAAAATTTATAGTAGGTTATTTCTAAAATGGGACAAAAGCACTAAAACACTTTGTCGAAAAGAAGATTTAAAATTATTATTGAAATGATCATTGATGCGTTTTTTGGGAGACCTAAGGACCTAGTTTAAAAGTGTTTTAGTGCTTTTGGTTCCCTCAATGCTTTTGGTTCAAAAAATAAAAATAATTATTAAAACGTCATCATTAACTCCATAACTATTTAATAAGTTACTGATGCCAAAACGCAATAGCGAACCAAAATGGGTTAATGGGTTTTATTTAGCCAAGAAAATGCTTTGAAAAACTTATTAAAGAAATCATTTGAAATAGCTTTGAAAAGAAAAAGCTTTCATAATATATTTTATGCAAAAAGAAGTAATTTTTATTTATTTTCGTTTATCTTTTAAAGCTCTGCTAAACAAAAAGTTTTCCATAAAAAAAGTTCTGCCTAAATCCATTTCATTCTTTTTAGCTACTGTTCTTTTTACATGTGATTGTTCTAATATATGAATGTTTGTTAAACATTCCTTTTTTGTTTTTATTTTGCCAACATAAATTTATTTGTATTTATGTATGTTTCAATTTTTATTAAACAAAAAATTATGACTAATAAAATTTACGAAAAAAATATTATGCTGATAAAAAAAAAAGAACTGAAAAATAATAAACTTCCCATTAAACTGGGTCACTTTAATTGCAATTATAAAAGTTGTATGTTTGCTATAATAAAAAAAAAAACTAAAGTAATTAATCAAAAACAAGTTTAAGTTTTTTTTGCGAAATAAAAAAAATAATTTTTCAATAACCGCAACTAAAATTACAAAATGTGGAGCAGTTTTGGTTTTTTTATATATAATTTAAGTGCATTTTAAGGTGTGTATAAGTGAGTAAGTTTGTTATTGAAAATTTATTTTATTAAATGAAAAACAACTTTTCATTTTGTTTATAACTTAATTTGTTTTTTTAAATTAACGACCACATATAATTTAAGAAATTAATTAAAAAAAAACTTGCACTAAATTTAAAAATAATATGATAATAAATATTTAGCAAGTTTTAAAGTATTCTTACAACTTTATATGCTATAGCTAGTAACCAGTTTATAACTATTTCTAATGCTATTATAGCTGCTATAACAGTTAACAATTATTTGTTTAGTTTACATTAACTAATTTTAAAAATAATTATTAATTTATTTTTTAAATTTCAAAATGCTACCATTACTTATTTTGCTATTTTAAATGGTATTTTTCTGTAGGCTTTAGTCATTGAAATAGTAAAAAATATTACAATTATAGCAAATTTTAAAATGCTATTACTAATATTCTTGCTACTTTACTATTCAAGCTATTAAAGCTGATTTTCTACATTAAAAAGCTTTATAACATTTTACTACATTTTCACTTTCATACTCAAACAATGGAGCTAATTAACTGCACAATTTGATTTACTCTTTCTATAACTTTTCCCTAATAAAAGACTTTTTCCTTAAATCTAATCTTAGTTATAAACTTTGATGGTGGCCCTGGGTATAATTTTAAAATTTATAGCTCAACTATAAGACCAATATTAAAGTAAATATTTGTAAACCCTTTTTTAATAAAATTTACAGGTTTCTGTCGTTTTTTTTATTATAGTCTACACATGTGTTGGTGTTTATAAGAGTGTCTGTATATGTTAATGACATATTTAAATAATGTGTTTTATAGTTGTGTTAATTACCTTAAGTGGTCTCCCACATTATAATAAAAAAAAGAGAAAAAAAATTGTATATATTTTTTTGATCTGTGTTTTTTTGTGTATAAAGGTAAAAATTTTATTGTTGATGTATTTAAAAACAGCAGCAACAGCTGTTGTTGCTGAAGAGGACGTTGATGATGATGACAGTCAGATTTTTTGTCGAAATGCTATAAATGACAGTATGTGTATTTGTATAGGTTTAAATGTTAAGAACAGAAGGAATTATTTTTTAAAGAATTTTGCATTTTTTTCTCTTTTAAGAATTTTTGTCACGTTGTATAATATTATGTGCTTCTGTTGTTTTGTTTATATGATAAAAATAAATATTAAAATTTATTTAGGGATTTTCTAAATATAAAATGTACTTGCATATTAAATATTAGTATGTTAAGAAATGCTTATAGTTAAGAGGAAAAAAGGGTTAAGTGATAAAATTAATAAAGAAATATATTAAAAAAAAAAATTATTACAAAGAAAAGCAAAGAGCAACATATCTCGAGAGCTAGTTATTTGATTTTATTTTATAAAATAACCAAAAATTCTAATTAAATTTATTTTTAAATTATATTAATATATTTATTAATCTCTTAGTTGTGAAGATATTAAAAATTAAAAAAAATAATAATAATTAAATAATAATAATTAAATAATAATAAAAAAAATTTATGTTAAAAAAAAAAAAAATAATAAAAATTTATTAATCGAAATATATACAAAAAATATATTATCGATGTATGGACATTGATTTTATTAGAGATTAAGTAAATGCATTTGCAGAGAGCGATATCTCTATTTAAAAGCCGCTTTAAAGAACTTTTTTTTAAAGTAGCAAAATAAACTCTGTTTACATCGAGCCCTGGCCCCCAAAATATCGTTACCAACAACATTTTCGGAATTCGATTCTTGATTAAAATCGATAATTTAGAATTATTTACATCATCTCTCAAAATTTCATCGAATTGTAATTTCAAATTTATAGCGAAAGCAATTTTATCATAAGTGACAAGAATTACAAAAATGCTTTTTTTGGTAAAAGTTTGTTTTCTGCACTTAAGATATTTTCAGCGTAATTTATAAACAATGTTTAATCGGGATATATGTATTACAATTCCATGAAAAAATTTTTCTTTTTTTAGTTAATTCCTTTTTTATATCTCTGAAACTGTGGAGCAAAAATCATATAAAAAAAAACTTTTTTATACTTTACTTTTACTTTACGTCTTTTATAAATTACGCTGAAAATTCTGATGAAAAAGCTGCTTCAAAGGGCTTAGTGTCAAAATAAAACAATTCAATGCGCTTATTTTTGTAACCAGCTTTTATGGTTTGAGATTCTGAAAGTTAGAATTGTTAGTCAAAATTGAAAAAAAAAAAAAATAATAATAAAAAATATTAAATTCAAAAAGTTCGGTTTTTAAAATGATTCTGACAGATAAAATACAATCAAAACTTCAGATCAAAACTTCTTAAAAATAATAATATTTCATTAGAATCGATGTAAAATATAAATATTATTCGATAATAAGTCATTAAAATGAGCTACGTATATTTCTATATAAAAAGCTGTTTTAAAAGAGTTTTTTTTTTTTCAAAAAAAAAAAAAAAAATTATTGTATTTCTATAAAAAGCTTTTCCATACCTAATATTTTTAATAGTTCTTGAGATGTTAAACAAATTGTGTAAAAAAGATTCGAAATAAATTGAAAAAGTTCTGTTTCTTGCTAAAAAAATAATAACAAATCAAAAGCGATCAATAAAGCTATGTTTTTGTTTTTAATATAAAGTTTAATATATTACAAATAAAACGATATATGATCACTTATAATCTATGCATAAATATTGACTTTATTCACATTTAAATTAAGCTCTTCTTTTAATGATTTTCATTATTAAATATAAAAAGCTATAAAAGCTTTAAGAGCTTTGTTTGAAAAGAGAAAAATTAACTAAATAAATTTTTATTAAACAGCTTTATCTTATTTTATTTTTATGTAAAAAAGCTTTATTAAATATTATTATAGCTATACAGAAAAACTTTTACTTCTGTATTAAAAAAGCTGAGTTATTTAAAGACCTTTGTTTTTATATAGAAAATAAGTTTTATTAAAAACCTATAAGAGCTTTATTCCTGTTGATTTTATTCATAATTATATTAAACTCTCTTAATGATTTTCGTTATTAATTATAAAAAGCTATAAGAGCTTTGTTTTCTTACAGAAGAAAATCTTTACGTAAATAAAAAAGTTAAAGCATTACAGAAATAAGAAATATGTAAAAGTTGTTACTTTTATAGAGCTTACAATTATTATAAGACCCTTAAGACAAGCTTCATTAAAAACTTAAAAGAGCTTTGTTTCCACATAGCAAAATTAACTTTATTCCAATAGAAATTTTTTATTAAAGAGTTTTGTTTTACTTTACTTTTACATATAAAATTAAAATTTATTAAATACATTCTAAGAGGAAAAGCTACATTAAAAAATTTGCTACTGTATTAAAAAAAGCTCAAATAAAGACCTTTATTACTGCACTTCAAAATACATAAAATGTTGTTGTATCATTGTATCCATTAAAAATCTTTGTTTAAAAGTGATTATACAGTCTTATAGCAACATAGAAAAAAGCTGTATTAAAAACTTTTGTTTCGGTGTTTAAAAAAGTTCAATCATTAATTTTATTATAGATATATGTTTCTATATAGAAAATAGACATCATTAAAGACCTAAAAAGCTTTGTTTCAACATAACAAATTAGATTTTTTTGTAGAAATTTTTATTAAAGGGCTTTTATTTTATTTTTACTTTGAAAATGCTTTTTCGGAACAAAAGCTCTAATAAAAACTTTTACTTCAGTATTTAAAAAAGTTCAATTAAAGAGCTTTGTGATTTTACTACAAAAGACATAAAGGAGCTTTTATTATAGAAAACAAGCTACATTAAAGAGCTTAATTTTTGTAACACAGAATAGATAACGAGTGGATAATAAGGTATCAAATGGACTCTTTAAACTATTCAGTAAATTACAGTCGAAGTTAAAGCTAAACTAAATGAAAACCTTATAAATGCTACACTTACCTAAAAGAAAACTTTGTTTATATAGAAAGTCATATTTTTTATTTTTTGGTAATAATTCTTAACTCATTTATTATAACTACCAAGACCATATTTTTTAATACTAAATTACAACTTATTTTTATTACTTTATATGCAAGAGTGTAATAATGCAAATAATGTCATATTAAAAAACCATTTTCAATTTAGTCTGATATTAAATTCATCAAAATTTTCAAAATAATGTTTATTTCTTTAGGAATTTATTTACAGCAAAAAAAAAAAAAAAACACAATAAAGTGTTAAGAAAAATATATATATATATATATATTAACGTATGCTAAAGCACGTCCAGGATTTATGTGTTCAGTTTTGTTTTGACGACTAAGCATGAACAGAGGACTGACTGATTTTTTTTCCAACAATTTGTAAACAGAAAAACATACACATTTAAAATTCGTTATAAATTCTAATAAAACTTAAAAAATAAAAATACTCAAAGAAAACAACTAAGAGCTAAACAAAAATAAATAAACGAAAAAAAATATTTAAAAACAAAAATAAATATTAAAAAAATAAAATAAAAAATATTTAAACAAAATAAAATTTGTATAAGCAAAACTGTTTTCTGAGCACGTTCCCAGTCATGCATGACAATGACAATAAATGTGGTTATTTGTTTGGAGTTTTCTGAATTTATTTATTTATTTATTTTAACTGGTACCTCCTTTTATTATTTGTATAGAAAGTGTATATGCGGTTGATTTAAAATGAAAGAAAAATATTTAAGTATATTTTTATTTATATTCATATATATTTTTTATAAAATAAAAATTCATATAAAGAAAAAGTGAATGCCAGTTATAAGGATTAAAGGAGAAAAAAAGATCAACTGGATGTTCAAAAAATAAGCACAAAAGGAACTTGAAAGTATTTATAATTTAAAAAAGTTAAACCTGAGCTTAAATAAACTATAAAAAGTGATTTAAGTGTATATATATTTTTATACCCTACACCACCACAGGTTGTTGGGGTATTATGTGTTTGTGCAAATATTGTAACGCAGAGAAAAAATTTTCCTAC
>MINK01013034.1:0-14859 GCA_001735545.1 Phormia regina
TGAATATATTCATTAAATTTTGATAAAAATTTAAACAATTGTGTTAATTGAAAAAAGACCGTAATAATTTTTTCTGTGTATACAAATTAAATATTAATTTCCGAAAATTAAATAAAAATCATTACATATATATATAGACAAAATGATTGCCGTATTTTTTTTTTTTTTTTTTTTTCAATTAAAAAAGTCGTTTAATTTAATAAATTCATTCAAGTGGAAATAAAATTTTGAATATTGTTTTATTTCCTATATACATTTGTTATCCATTCAATCATCTGCTTAGTTGTTTTAATTAATTTATTAATTGAAAATATATTTTTGTTTTTATATTTTTTTACAGTTTCTAATAATTGATCATTTTAGTGTGGAAGTGCAAATTTAAAAAAGTTTTTAATTGAATGAATTACTTTCATATTTATTTGTTAATTGGTGTTTTTTTTTTTTTCTGTGTGATATTTTTACTTTTAAATTTTGTTAATAGCTTCGAAGCTATAACCCGATTAATATGAGTACGTAATTTATATAGTAAATGATATTTCGTTCTTCACCCAATACCTTATGAAATCTACAAATAAGAGAATATGTGTTAATAAATTTAGAATAATATTTTGACAACTTAAGAAGGAAAACAAACACATCAATGATATTTTTAGTAATTTATCTAATATGTATTTTCCCTGAGAATCTAAGACAAAAACAAATATGTCACTAAAACTCGAAATATATTTTTAAAGAAATTACTGCAAATAAGTTTCAATAAGAGGTCACATGGGCAATAGAGTGCCCCTTAGAAAAAATTTCGTAGGGAGACCCTTCAAACGATACGTAAAAAGTAGCTTAATATAAGGAAAATACTAAAAAAGATTTTAAATTAGATCTTGAAAGTCACAGGTTTAGAACATTAAAAAATTGTTAATAAAAATTTTTTAAATACCAAATAAAATTACGAATTTTGATTAACAAATCAAAACCTTTTTTTTCCAAAATGAAGATCGATTTAACTAATTTTTAGGCATCTTTTGAGGGGTCGTCCTACATTGAAATATCTTGAAATTGTAAATCTCCCGAGAAACGCTCGCTCAATAGCATTAGAATATTCTTTGGAAAGACCTTCAAACGATGCGTATTAAAAAGCTGAATAAGGAAACAAAATTTTATCTTTTATTGAAAAATCATGGCTCCCATTCATTTCGTTAAAAAACTATTGAATATTTTATCGAAAAAAAGTCTGCTTTTTTTTAAATAAATTTGTTTAAAGTTATTTATTATCACCAGTACTTACAATTAATAATTTAGCCGTAAAATATATAAAGTTATAAGTTTAAAGATTTTGCAAAAAAGGAAATAACTAAGAAAATTTGTTAAACCTTTTTTTACTAATAATAGCATTTAATAGATTAAAAATTATACAAAAAATCTTACAAGATTCTTATATATTTCTCAATTTCTCAATTTTATTAAAATATTTGTCAAGTGTGATGTCTTCACACTTCACAATTAAAAATAAATACTATAGATACAACAAAAACAAATGTTCTAAAAAAAAAGAAAAAAAAAAAAACACATATATTTTAAAGAGATTTGCTTGCCACTACTTTAGGTCCAGTTTTCTTTTATTTTAAAAGGCACAAAAACGGGAAATAATTAAAGTAAATAATTTGTATTGAAATGTTTTTTTTTATTTTTTTTTTTAATAAAAAGGAATGTGGTTGGCAAAAATAATATAATTTGCAAAAAGATAAAAGAAATATTATTTTAATTTATTGTAAAGTTATTTTTAACAAAAAAAAAAAAAAAAAAAAAATTAAATCAATTATCAAGTATGTTAGTAAATAATTCATTCAATTAAAAACTTGTTTAAATTTGCACCTCTCACCAAAGTGATTATATTGATTAGTAAAAAAAAATTAAAAAATGTAAAATAGAAAAAAATGTCTAATAAAAAAATTAATTAAATGAATTAAGTGGATGATTGAATTAATGTAAAAAATTAAATGAGAAATAAAATCTTACTCAAATTTGATTTTATATCAATTCTATTTTAAAATACTTATCAATTTTTAAAGCAAAATTAAACAACTGCCTTGATTGAAAAATATATGATAATAATTTTTCCTATGTACTATTTTATTGTTATATAAAAAATAATAATTAATTTAATTTGTTTGTATTCCTTTGTTTGAAATTTCTATCTACAAAGTGAATTATGAATTAAATTATTCAAGACAACGAAAATGTTTTGCTTGTTTCACATAAACTTGCCATCGAAGTAAATGAACTATAAAATAAAGAAAACTACACTTTATACTCCTGTGCTTATATCTTGATAAAAATTTTAAAATTTTGGTAAAGAAAAGTTTAAAAAATTCGTATAGAAAATCATTCCATTTTATATGGAAAAGAAAAAAAAATACTTCAATTTATAAAAAACAAAATTAATAAAAATATGACCATATAATTTTAAATCAAATAAATAATAAATATTTATTTTGCAAATAATAAGCAAATAATAGAAAAAAAAACAAAAATTTAAAAAAACGACAGTTTTTAATAGAATAAAATTAATAATTCTTGTTATTTACTATTTTTAAATTTTTTTTTAAAGAAAAACCAAAGAAAATTCGATATAAAGTTTTAAAAATTATAATAATATTATGATAATAAATAATAACAAATATTACAATAATTAAACATATTTAAAAATAATATTAAAAAAACTTCCAGACAATTAACTTCATTTAAAAATATCGAACGACAAGTTTTAGAGATATACTGTAATATATGGACCACTGTCATTGATATCGAGAACAAAATTAAAAAATAACGATTTATTGAATTAGAAAAAACAGTGTTGCCCTGTGTTATTTATGTCACACAATCACAAAAGACTCTGATTACTAGAGTAAATATAAAATTTTATTATATCAACTAAACTAAATATTTCCAATGTTATAAAAGTGAAATATATTATTTGTGTGTTTTAAATATTTATTGGACGTAATAATTGTTAGAACCAGTGTTGTCAGAAGTAATGATTTTGCACTACATGTAGGTATTTATGTCGCTAAACTAAGGCCGTAGGAAAAATGTAGATACTTTTCCTGTAAGTTAACTTTTCTGAAATAAAATCTTAAATTGAATACAATTACTTTATTGTAAAAGTGGAAAAATTTCATTTTTGAAATCTTTTTTATTTTTCTATGAATCTTATGGCTAAATTTTCTGAGCTTGATAATTGGTATTTTAATAATAAAAAAATATATATTTCCATTAGTACTGTACAAGTATTGGGTATTAGTATCGAGTACCGAGTATAAAGTAGTTACACGATACTTTCAATGATATTATTAATGAAACATTCAAAATATAACGACTAAAATATAATCCTTTACACAGAAAAAAATATTGTCATATATATTTATCAATCATCACAGTTGTTTAATTTTGCATTAAATTTGCCAGCACTAGTTTCCATTACAAAATTTAAGCAGTTTAAACAAATTTCGCTTATATATAATTTAAATTGTTCATTTTTAAGTAACAATTTAATTTTTATGCATTTGTTATTAAAAAATGGTGGGATTTTTTGTAGGGAATTTTTTTTTTTGTCAGGTGTAGGTATTAAAAAATATTCGCTGGCATCACTCGTTAGAACATATCAAGAAATGTATTTCTTGATATTATTTGAAATTCTATTACCAATAATGTAAATATTTTAATAACAAATATTTCCGATTTTGTTAATATTTGGATGTTACACAAGCATTAATTAAAATTAATTTTATTAATTCATATTTTGAAAACTGTGTGACAGCTCTTTAGTTTTAAAAGTATTTTTTTAAATCGAAATAATTTTACAATATTTTTTTCTTAAAATTTTCTTCAAAAAATTCTTAAATTTTTCCTTTATTTTTGTGAAAAATATTTTTACAGAGAAAATTTCAGCGAGATCAATATTTTCTTAAATTTAAAATGTAAGGACTTTGTCAGGACTTTGTATCACAAAAAACCAAAGTGTATAAAGACGACAAGTACTCAAAGAATAATACAATTAAAAATAACGATTTTTTTTTTGTAAATTCCAACCAAATTTTTTTATAAACTTTATTAAGGATTAATAAAGTTTCCTTCCCTGATATTTAAAATCATTTTGATTAAAAAAAAAAAAAAACAAAAATCATATTTTCCGCCGGCATTTTTAATTAAATAAAAAGATGTTTTGTTTAAAATTTTTTTAATAATATTTATTATTATTTTTTGTAATTTTTTTTTTTTTTATTTTTTTTATATTTTTGTTTTTGTATAGAATGGTGGTGGTAAGAACCGATGACTTATTTTGTTTCTTATTTATCATTTATTCCATTTAATTATTTTAAAGTTTGCTTTAGATTTTCATTTGTTTTTCTTTCATTATTATTAAATATTATACAATTTTATTGAAGGAATGTCGTGTTTTTTTTTTTTTTTTCAATAAATTTTTTTTTATAATAATTGTTGTTGTTTTTAGCCATTATAATTTTACCATTAATATTATAATTTATTACATAATATTCTTTTTTTTTTCATAATTATTATTATTATTATTTTTGTTTAAATTTCTTACAAATGTTCAACACTTAAAAATTTTCACAATTATAGATAAAATGTTTTTTTTTTTATAGGAATTTGTTTTTGTTTAAAGAAAAAATATGTATAAAATAATAAAAATAAAACTAAACAGAAAATTTTAAAAATGTTTATACAAAGTTAGCAAATGAAAAAAAAAAAATAAAAAACTATTTATATAAAATTAATAAAATTAAAAAAAAAAAAAAATATTACACTCACAGTTTTAATAAAAAAAGGAATATATTTTTTCTTGTTTATATTTCTTTATATTTAATGAAATAAAATAAAAACAAAATTAAGAACAATATTTAGGGGTTTCTTTTATACAAAATTAAATTAAGTTTAACTTTTTTTTATATATTTTAGAAGTTTTTACACAACTTACAGACTAAAGAAAAATTTTGTTAAATTTTAACTAATTTTTTTTTTTTTTTTTTTGTGGATTTTTTTTTTCTTGTTTTAAGAGGCGTATAAATCTGGTTGTTTTGTTTTCTTGTTTAAATAACTATTATTTATTTATTTATTAATTATTTTTTGTTTTGTTTTTAAGTTTATTTTTTTAACCTACAACTTTTATTTTATTTTATTTATTTTTTTTGACTAAAATAACTAAAGAATTCTTAGTGATTTCTCCGTTTGTTTTTTTTTCATTCATTTTTTTTTTTTTTTTTTTTTTTTTTTTTTTTTTTTTTTTTTTTTTTTTTTTTTGTATTTATTTTTCTTAAGTGTTTTAATATTTTTTGTTGTTTTGTTGTTGTAAAATATTTTAAAAATTATTAAGATAAAAATTCCTACTGACTAATGACTTAACTATTTACACAAAAGGGGAGTGGAGTGTGGATTGGATTTGATTCGAGTGGAGTGGAATTAAAGGGGGGGGGGAGTCATAGATTTACATTAAGATTTATTTTAAAGCAAAAAAAAAAAAAACGAAGAAAAAAAATTAAATAAAATTAATAAAAGGATTTTAAAATATTTGTTAAACATAAAATAAGAAAATATTATTGTTGTTTTAAAGGAGAAAAAAGTGTTAAAAAGTGTTTGGTATTGTGGTTTTGTTTTTTGTAATAAAAATTATTAAAAATCTTTAACCAAAAAATTACCTTGTTGCCGCTGCTTAAACGATTCATTACAAATCTGTCAACTTTTCAACACTTTTTTCTACAACATTTTCACTTTCATGATTTTTTTCTTTCTTTCGAATTTCATTTGTTTTTATTATTAATTTTATTTAATTTTTTTTTTCCATTTTCCTTTAAATTGTCTTAAAATTTAATTGTGTTCTTTATTTCTCTTTTTCTTTTTAACCAAAAGAAAAATCATAATAATAGTAAAAATTATAATAAAATTATATTTAAGAAAAAGTTATTAATTTAATTTAAAATTGTTTATAAAACATCACTTTGTAACTCGTTTGATTTGAATTGCCTTTGTTTTTTTTTTCTTTTTTAATTAAATTTATAAAAAGTTTTTTAAAAACTTTTTTGTTTTATTTAATAAAAAAAAAATAAATAAAAAATAATGAGTTCTTTAAGAATTCCATAAAATTCACTTTCCGTAGGTTTCTTTAATTAAAGAAATTTTTATAACACAGACTAATGCACTGGTTTAGCTCGCTCCTGTTGTCAATGTTCTGTTTCCTTACCCTTTGCTCTGCTAAAAACAGCTACTGGGGGACTAACGTCTTATCTCAAGTAGTAGAAGAAGAAAAAAAACTGAAGGAATGCTCTTTAAAGCCACAAAATCTATACAATTGAAACTTTGTAATGATTTAATGAATAGTTGGGAGATTTCCTAAACCCTCATCTACAAGTTTTTACGATCAGTTTTCCACATTTTAGTTATAAATTTCAATCTGATTTTTTTTTTTCGGGGAAAATCAGTGAAAAAACATTAAAAAACATTTCTAGGACCTAATTCTCAGAAAAGACTTTTTTTAATCTTATTTCATTACGATGCTTGTAAAAGTCTTTTGTTCTTAAGACGATTCGTAACCAAACCATGCGGCTGAGGCTGCTGCTGCGGCAGCAGCTGACGTATGCTATTCACCCGAACCGCCAAACGTATTAAAATGTCTTACTGCTCCTGGAGCGGCGGCAGCACCGAATTGCAAACTCCATTCGAAGAGACGGCGGGCATGCAATTGCTGTTGCTGCTGTTGGTGGTGATGATGATGTTGCTGCTGGTGATGATGTTGATGCAACGAATGAGGATTTAAATTCAGATGATGCATACCACTGGCACCGCTCACGCCTAGGGCCGAGGAGACAGAGGAAGGAGAGGCCGCCGATGATGAAGCCTGCAGAACACCACTCGTGCTATTGCCACCCGGTGACGCTTGGGGTTGTTGTAGGTGGTGGTGTTGGCTGGAGGAGTGTTGCAGGGCCTGATCACTGGTATGGAACAGATGCGGATGATGGGCGGGATTTAAGTGAGGATGCTGGTGGTGATGATGATGAGCGGCGGCGGCATTATGATAACGCATGGGATCTATGTACATGGCAGCTGCTGCAGCGGCTGCTATGGAGGAGGCTTGTTGTTGCTGCTGTTGTTGCTGTTGCTTAACTTGAGTTAAATGATCGTTGTCATTGTTGTTATTGTTATTATTATTATTATTTGCATTCGTTGATCCCAGCGGACTTTGAGGTGACATGACATTCGTGGTCATGGTGGCCGATGACCCAGCCGACGATGAGGGTGTATTGGGGCCGCCATGCTGCTGTTGTTGTTGCTGTTGGTGTTGGTTATGTTGGTGTTGCTGCTGTTGTTGTTGCTGATGTAGGGAAGCAGGAGTGGACGCAGCTGCAGCTGAGTTCGACTCCTGGATTTCTGATTGCTAGTGAGCCGTCAACTGATGACCCGCGGCCGATTGCATATTTTGTGGACTTAGCATAGGCGGACTGTGGCTGTGAGAGTGGGTACCCATGGGACTGCCATGCATATCGTGATGTGGATGATAGCCACCATGAGCATGCATATGACCGGGAGGCATACCGTCCATCATATCACCACCCATGGTATTGGGCGGCGTCATACGTTTCTCCTTCTGTCTGCGATTACAGAACCACACTCGCACAACCTCCTTTTCCAGCTGTAAACTGTCGGCCAACGAGGAGATTTCTTGGGCAGAAGGCTTTGGCTGTTTGTGGAAATGTTGTTCCAGGGCTCCCTTAACACTAACCTCTATGCTGGTGCGCTTCTTGCGTTTTCTACCCTGAGCGGCGATCTTATCAATGCTAGTGGGTGAACCTGTCGTGGAATCGGCTTCCTCTAGCCATTTTTGAAGTAAAGGTTTCAGTTTACACATGTTCTTAAAGCTCAGTTGTAAAGCCTCGAAACGGCAGATGGTCGTTTGGGAGAAAACATTACCATACAGGGTGCCTAACGCCAGACCAACATCGGCCTGTGTGAAGCCCAGTTTTATTCTGCGCTGTTTGAATTGTTTTGCAAATGCCTCTAAGTCGTCGGAAGTAGGTGTATCTTCTTCGCCGCCACTGACATCCCGGTCACCGTGCATGTGATGGGGATGTATGGGTAGCGAAGGCGATTCGCCTCTTAAGGCATGATGTAGAGGAGCCACACTTTGATGGTGAGCTGGATGTGCGGGATGTAACATACCGTTCATGGCATGATGGTATTGCAGCGGCGAACCTCCAGTAGGTGCATAGTGAGCAGCAGCATGGACCGGGGCATGCCAGGCATGAGGCGAAGCCATACCTTGTTGTACTCTGTGTTGTTGGGAGAGATGTGACATTTCTTGCTTGACATCGGCGGGATGATGATGAGAGTGATGAGACTGTAGGGCCCAGGGATCTGTGGGAGGTAATGAAGTCCAGGGATTTGAGCTTAAACCGCCGGTAGGTGTAACCGAACTAAGGCTGGCCGAGACTCCAGAACCTGAGCCGCCGCCACCACCTCCACCTGCCCCAATGGTACTGGGACTAGGCGATGATGGTAGTTGATGATGAGCGGCTGCTGCCGCTGCGGCGGCATGATGATGATGATGGTGTTGCATATATTTCATTTCACCGGCATCGGTGGCCGATCGGGGCGATGATGTGTGGTAACCGCCTCCTAGAGCCATATCGAGATCACCGCTAGACGGTGTCATGTATGAGGTGGCGGCCATCCCCACCGCTCTAGGGCTGTTCAGGCCCTCCACGCTGGCGGGGTAGGGCTCCAAGTTGGGGCTCAGTTTAACGACTTTGAAAACCGATCTATCAAAAGAAAGACCAGGGTCCCTATGCTCATTCCACTCAAACCGTGAGGCAACCGTCTTGAAGTCTTGCGTCGTAACGAAAACAAACGAGAATTTTTATCCAATAAAAGGTTGAGCGGCTTTTTTGAAAAAAAGCAAAGCTCAACTATATTAAGGGAACGTTGTATTAGAAAAACAAAACTTTTGCCAAAAGCAACAAGTTGGCTTTAGGTTCACGTGTATGTGTGTGTGTTTGTATGGATGTGTACGTTGAGAGTTTAGAAAAAAACCGACGGCTTAAAAATTTAATTTTATAGTAGGCAGCTTTTTTTTCTAAATGGCAGGTGTTGCAGCGTTTTAAATTATAATTTCAATTTATTTGTTTGTTTGTTTTTTCTTTAAACACTGAACATGATTTTTTGTAAGAAAAAATTTATTTTGCACTTTTCTCATTTATTTAAATTTTATTATCTTTTCTTTTTTAATTTTTTGTTTGATTTAATTGTTTTAACAATTTTTTTTGAAATTATTTATTTTTGGTGTTAAACAATTTATGTATATTTTGTAGTTGAAACAATTATTTTATTTTTTTTTTTTTTTTTTTTTTTTTTTTTTTTTTTTTTTTTTTGTTTATTTAGTTTTAATTAAAACAACACTCGCGTTATTTTCTTAAACCCGATTTTTCTTTTGCAATTTTTGTTAGAAAATCGTAGGAGTTTTATGCTCAAGATCTAGTTTGGAAATGTTTGTTTAAATTATTTCTTTTTTTATTTTTACGAAACAATTTTGAATTTTATTCGCAATTTGTATGTGTTTTTTTTTTTTAATTTCTTTCTTAATTTTTTTTTTAACTTGAAAGAATCTTTTAATTTTTTTCTTGTTTTAATTTAATATTGTGTGAGTTGTTTTTCTGCGGAGTCTTTAATAAATTCACGTGTAAACTCGTAGAGCTATCGAAGTGAACTAACGTCATGCATCGTCAAACGAAGGTACAGAGAGCAAGCACAAGGCAAGAAACTACTACACTCTACACACCAAATTCACACACAACCAAAACATTTGTCCCATAGAAACAACAACGCAACAACACACATTTACAATAGGAATACTACTACACTAACACTACCGCCACCTATTCTCTACACGCATTGCGATATTTTCAACGGCATTTACACGGGACAAAAACAACAACTCACCCAGAAACACACACACACACACACACGCTCATACACATGCACAGGAACGAACGAACAAACAACCACAACCGAACGAATATCGAAGACGACAACAAAGAGGAAGAAGAAATAAAACATTCCAATGAATAAGACCAAAAGAGAATGTTAGAACGAGAGAGTAATAGTGAAATTTTACTGCATTTCAATCAGAGTGTAAGACAAGGTCAGATATATTTCTTTTAAATGTTTAATAAGTGCAAAAGAGAAAGACTGTGACATAAAACCTGTAAGTTAAAAAGCAATAGATAGATTTGAAAGAAAATTCATATTGGATTTTTATTTACTATATTTTGGTGACTGGAAAGCGACAACAGAGATAGAGAGAGAGAGTGAGTTGTGATGAAAAGAGCGAGTTTTAAATGTTTTTGTGCAAAAAACAAAAAACAAGAGTTTGCCTTGGGATTATTTCTAATAGACATTTAATTCAAGTATGAGTATCAGAGGTATTCGAGTGTAGAGTAATGCGGAAATATTATATTTTTTTCTTATCCAACATAGTTGCTGGATTATTTTTAAGAGCATAATATGAGGGAGAGAGAAAAATACAAAAAGTAGAGAAGATGTTGGCTATTCCAATGTTACGCCTATTTATTACAATTTAAACAATTGTTAGAGTGTTTTCTATAGTATTTGTTGTTGTTGTTGTTGTTACTGCTGCAATTGTTGGTGTTGGTTGTAGTATTTTTGCTAGTGACATTTTTAATTACTGTTTACCTTTGAGTGCTAGAAAGAGAACAAAATTGTATGATTGTTGTTGTTATTATTTTTGTTGTCTACATTTATTTGTGAAAACCACAAAACATACAATATAACACCCTCTCTCTATCATTATCTATACATCTAACTATCTTTCCGACTGTCTACAACTTTCCGGATCGCCAGTCATCTATTTATCCACTGGATATAACTGTTTAATAGTTAGTTTTTTTGTTCTTATATATATTTGTTTAGCATAAAAATTGATCCTATGGATTTTTCGTGTTACCAAAAGTTTTCAAATTATTATAAACCTTTTTTTTTTTTGGAAAAATAATTTCAAATGGGAGCGCAGTTATTGAAAAGTGTTTTTTACTCTTTATTTTTCTTGTAGTTGTTAAAAATATTCATAAAACAACAACCACTATTATAAACATGCTCATTTTATGCCGCCAACTCTTGTTCTTTGGAAGGAAGTGTACACTTTTTTTTTTTTTGACTGTTTCTTCCACATTTTGTGGTTCATTTATATGTACATATCCATCATCTACAAACAAACATATTTTGGGCTTTGTTACTCTATTTAACCAATCTTTAGCGTTAGTTGGACTCTGTCTGTTGTTCCTTAAATAGTCGCGTGAAAATCTAAACTAAAACTCCCAAAAAAAAGAAATATTTGGAAAATTCCCGCAACGAAAAGAAAAGAAAATTCACCATCATCATTATTAGTATCAAATTTAAAACAAAGTTAACTTTTGCTTTCATTTTACTTTAATCTTTAAGAAAGAGTCCCATAATGGAAATGGCCAACGAACGGGGTGTTGAAAAAACGAATGTTTTTCTTTATAACAACCGCCACCCGAGTGGGTGGTGTCACTTACGCTTGACTTAGGTTGCTGTCATTAAACATTTTACTTACTTACTTATTGTTAAATTGTTATGTTTCTTGTACTCAGAGAGTGTGTTAAAGTGTTGAGTGTCTTCGTGTGTCATTTGTAATGACAGCAAAACAACATCGAAAAATATGTTCACAAAAAAAAAATTAACAAAGAAAAAAAATATATATAAATAAATAAATTCATTAATATTGTTCATAAATATTTTTTTAATATAATGTTAACAACAATATATTTGATATTTAGTCTTAATAGTTTTTATTTTCTTAAAATATGGGCATAATTTTATTTTAATTTAATTAACAAATTTTATTTTTTTGTGTGCACAAAATTAAAATTATTAAACTTTTTTTCTTTGTGGTGGTGTAGACAAAATAAATAATTATCATTTTAATAGTTTTTTAATGTAAACATATGTTTTGCATTTATCTTTTTTTTTTTTTTTTTTTTTTTTTTTTTTTTTTTTTTCTTTATTATTTATTGTAATGAATATTTTAATTGAATTGAAATTTCAAAAGCAATTAAATAATTTAATAAAATTTGTAATTAAATTTATTTAGAATATTAATTTGTTTAATGATTTTATTAAATACACTTGCCCAAGTGTTTTAAAAAATTATGCCATTTTTTTTATTAATAATATAATTATTTCAATTTATTTCAAAAATTAGTTGCAATATTAATTATTGAAGAAAGAAAAACAAAAATCAGAAATTGAAGAATAAAATTTTGTTAAAATATGTAATTACTTTTTATATATATTTTAAAAATCCATAAATAATTCAAGAAGTTTTAGAACTTTATAATAAATTTAAATATATATATATTTTTTTAATTGTTTTGTTATCTTAAATTTTCTCGGAAAAATGTTTAGCCGCTGGGAAATCTTCTATCAAATCGAATGTTTTAGTAAAAGAAAAGCTTGAAAAATAACTTTCATTATCATAATTTATGTCATAATGTGAACATTAAAATAAATTGTTTGGATACAAGTTGACCTTTAACCGAATAACTTCAAAACTTTAAATACATTTGACTAGAACGACCCGAAATATAAGATGATAAGAAAAAATAAATCAAAACATTTGTATATCAAGATATTTATCAAATTTAATGATTAATCTTAAAAACGGTGAACTTTAGTTTGATGACAAGTTTACTAGTACAGACGGATGAAGAGACATATTTAAGCCGATTTAGAAAGCGATTCTGATTCGATCGTTATACTTTAAAGTGAGGGTCTGCAAATGTCTTTGAGCATTATAAATATCAGGTGGAACCCATTATATCAGAAATAAGAGATGACGGCATAAGTTTAAGGCAAGAAATTTATGTAAAACATAATTAACAGCTACAGAATTAGAACTGTGTCTTCTTAACTATTGCTGGTAATTTTTGGCAACAATATTTAAAAATTGTTCATCATTGGAAAAAAAACAAACTTTTTTGATCTCACCATCTTCGATTTCTTTGATATTCGATATACACACTTACAAGGACAATACTAAAATTAAAGTTCTTCAACATTTTCAAACTCATTGTTATTCACTTTTTAAGTAAAAATGTCCCTTTTTTAAGATTTCTTATTAGTTTTATTTTATTGACGGTTGGTTTTTATTTTTTTTTTTTCTTTAAATTAAAATCGAAAAAAATATTTAAAAAATTAAATTTAAATATTTTCAATTACATTATCGTAATAAATAATTTATATAAAATTATAAATTTTGCTAATAAAAATCAAACAAAAATTCACTTTGGTCTTACGGGTATTGACTAACGTAAATTTTTTGCATATATACCCTAGGGTTAATTTCGCGTCGGCACCATCAAGGCAAAGGGCGACGGTCTAATATAGTTTATCAATCAAATAGATATAGTAAATAGATAATAAAAAACAAGATCTCTTCAAATAATAAAAACCGATGAGAAAGAAAAAGAAAAAAAACAAGAGAAAAAAATTCAATATATATCTTGTTGGATAAGACATTTATACAGAATATAACATTTTATTACATATATTAATTATTACCAATTGGTTGCAAATTTCCAATCTGTTAATTTTGAAATTAAATCAAAATCTAAATATTTTAAGGTCTGATCTAATGGAATGCCAGAAGAACGAACAGAAATTATTTCAACTACATAGAACATAGTTTTAAATAGACTTTTTAATTCTGTGGTAATAAGTAAAGTAGACAATTATTTTTAACATTTCAATAGAGCAATTTATACATTTATAAAACCAAAAAAAATAATAAATTGAATTATTTTTTAGATTAAAAAACTATTATTAAATCTCATTTGAATGCTTCTTGGAAAAGAATTTAAAATAAATTCAAAATACTAAAAATATATATAAAAAAATCGAACACATTTCAATTAAATTATTAATTAATATTTTAAAATTATTTCCAATATTTTTATGCTGAAAAACAAATTATGTTAACAAATAAAATTCAAAATTATACATTAAAAACACTAAAATCCAATTTCAATCACTAGTAATACAATTATTTTATTAATTGAATTAAACCTATTAAAAAATTCTATATACAATTATTAAAACAAAAACTTATTTTTATTTAAATTTGATTAACTTAATGTATACAATAAGAAAATTAATTGAAAGTATTATATTTTTATTTTTAGTAACAAATATAAGAATAAATGAGTACTGATCACTTAAATAATTGATGCAATTAAAAACGAAATTGAAATAGTTTTCATCGTTGATAACTCGTTTATTTATTTAACAACAATAAACAATTGAGTTTGTAAACAATTACAAAATTTATTGAAACTAAACCAAAAAATAAAATATATATTTTTGAAAATTTATAGAAATAATATTAAAAACGTAAGAATATGAAATATTATAAGTCCCTTTCATTCTAGTACTAATCCAATTTATTAGTTTTAGTCAAAATTTAAATGAAATCGATCCTGTACTTCAAAATTTATTAACTATTTTATTGTTTTCTGACCAGATATGAAAATTATTAAAAAAATATTTTAGTTCTCATAGCGTACACAGAAAAAAAGTCACCAATTAACAAATATATATGAAAATAATTCATTCAATTAAAAACATCAATTACTAAAAACTATAAAAAATACAAAACACAAAAAAATTCCCAATTAATAAATTAACTAAATCAATCAAGTATGTGATTGAATGAATTAAAAATGTGTATAAGAAAAAAAAATCATCCAAAATTAATTTTTT
>MINK01013057.1:0-16841 GCA_001735545.1 Phormia regina
AAAGCCATTATATTAGCTTCTTAACTCATTACTTGGCAACCAAAGTTTTTGCTGGGTATCTTCCAAATGTTTGTGGGGATATTTCGATTAATTTGTATTTTAAAAAGCAAAACATAACGTTCTTATTTAGGAAATCAATTTTTAAAATAATTTTGGAAAATTTCTGTAAATATTTTTATATTCTGTTAATTTTTTTGTATTGTATTTATGGCAATAAATCCTGAAATTCAAATTCCGGGATTTTTTCGCTCAATCCCGGTATTCGGAATTTCTTAATTGCGAAAAATCACGGGATTGGGATTGGCATCCCTAGTGTATACACATTATAGTGAAATTTCAATTAAATATCACAATTTGTTTAAATTTTATTTAAGAATCTTAAAATTTTTAAGTCCTTTGAGAAATTAGGCATCAATTGCAATCAGTCAATGTAATATTAATTATTTTTTTTATAAATAGTTATTCACTTATGTAATAATTAAATAACTATCAAAAACATTTTATTTATTTAAAAAATATTAATTGCTTTAGCCTTAGATTTCTGTTTTTAACTTTGATTTTTATTATGACATTTATCCTAATTGTTTTGTTTCGTTTCATTTTTTTACGTTACATAATGTATAATAAAATTGAACATACTGTGTACCATATGGTGCAGGGTAAAATCAAAAGAACACGAGTATAAATTTTATTCAACAATGGACTATGTAAATAATTATTACTATATATTTTGTGTATACCAAGTTACATCATTGTAATTAGTTTTGCTATTACCCCACAAACTAAAAACAAATTACTTATGAACGACAAAAAAAAAAGGCACATATTACACAGTTAATTGATGTCGAAAGCAAAGTGTATACATGAAATATTTCCATATACAATATAGAAATATAAAACAAGAACATTTGATTGATATATGACTCTTTCAAAGTTATAAAATCACTTCTATACAGCTGGATTATACGTAAGATTTATTTATGTCTCGTTAATGCATTTTCTAGACTTATTACGATTCATATGCACAATTTATTAATTAATTTTAAAACAGACAGGAAAGGAAGAGGTGGAAGGGGGGGGAGGTGACCGAGTACAGAACAAATTGAAATAAATATCAATGTTTTTTATATTTCAAATCTGGGGTAACTTTTATAATCAATTTTGAGAAATTTTAAGAAAATCTAGAGTCACACTTGACAAATATTTGTCAAAATTTGATTTATGTGCCATATGTGTCAAATAATGTCTAAATCTCTAAAACCACTAAATCGTTTTAGATGAAACATTAAACATCGATAGATGAGAAGTTAGACTTTCAGGATATTGTTGTCTGGAGTGTGTAACTGGAACACGGACGTCGCTACAGCATTTTAAAGTGGACTACTTCGAGTGTGGAAAATATATTGGGGCTTATAACTTTAGCAAGTGTGAACCGATTTTAAATATTTGTACATGTTTGAATTCCTCTAAGCAAGGCGAACAAAAAACATATCTACTATGCCTTCACTTTTTAGCGATTCTGCCCCATAACTTTTAAAATAAAATTTCTAAAAGTGTTTTAAAAATACATTCAAATTCTATATAATTTTTCAAATGAAGCTAAAGGAGAAATTTTTAATTATCTCAATTCGATAACAAGAAAAAAAATTCCAAAGTCAAAATTTTAAAATAAGCCTAAAAATTTACAATTTTTTTTTTTGCCAAAATAGTATCTTTATATATTTCATTTTTTAAAAAAATGTGTGATAAGTTTAATATTTTTTTTTTTCATTTTCCAAAAGACTAGACTTCAATAAAAATTTGCAAGTTGTAATTTTGAAAAATTCTGAATGATCACCCTATAACCAGCAGTGGTGAAAAATGGAAAATTTTGGATGAAAAGTTCAATTATTTGATTTTGTAAAAATAATTGTTTAATGATTTTAATACTTTTGTCAATTAAATTAGTAAAATCAACATCTTCTTAAAGCTTTTGTTGAAAACTATGACAGCCTATCAATAATTTTAGCCACAAGAGAAAATTTTCAAATAATATCAATATTTTTTTATAATTAAAATTTATATCTTTAAATATATATATTAAAACTGTAGATATTGCTCTGATTTTACATTTATCAATTTTTCGTTAAATATTTTATAACATGTGCAATAATTATATTGAATTATAAGAAATTGTTGAGGTTCAAATTTATGAAATATGCCAGTGTAAGCATAACTTGCATTTATTTGTTTTATTTTAAGAAAAGTATGATCAAAATTTAAGAATATTAAATTTTGTCATACATATTTTTGAAGAAGACACAATTTCCTTTAAAATGATATATAATATGACTATGTTGTGCTTAAAACGTTTCTTGTAGCTAAATTTGAAATTAGCCATGCGTTGCAAATTCTAAAATCTTTCGTTTTCTTTGTTACGGCCTTACCGCACTGTGTTATCACACTGCTTTACCAATAATAGAAAGTAACATGAAGATTGAAATTTCTTTGGTGTTTTGCTTATTTGAAATTGATTTACTAGAAGCATTATAAACTAAAAATAGTCATATTATATATCATTTTAAAGGAAATTGTATCCTCTTTAAAAATATTTACAATAAATTTTACTATTTTTGATTATACTTTCATAAATCGGTTCAGTTGTTTCAGAAATCCATACTTATTACCATTAATTTTTCATTCGGCCCCACTGTGCTATATATTAATATTCATTACAACTAATTTGTTGCAAATCAAAACAAAAAAATATAATCACGTGTCATTTACTGCAATATACATAAGTATATTTATTTAAAATGCATAAATTAATTAAAAATTTCAAGCTCAAAGAAAAAAAAAAAACTTTGTTAGAAATTAATGTTAACGAAAATTTAATTGTAATCGTTTATAGTTTTAGGTTTATCTGGAAAAAAACAAAAAATTACATGTCTATTTAAAAAATATTTTTGTAATTGTTACTAATTTTAAATTACAAGTTCCTGTTAAGTCATTTCTATGCAAAAAAAAAACTAAACAAATAGAAAAAAAAAAANNTGTTAAGTCATTTCTATGCAAAAAAAAAAAAAAACTAAACAAATAGAAAAAAACAAAAATAAATAAATAGAAAAAAACACAATTATCAAAATGTTCATACGTAAATAGTTAATTCAATTTAATTTGAATTAATTAAACGTAAAAGTTTACTAAAGTAGAATCTTTTTTTAATTTATGATCACTATAGTGCTCACTTGTATCATTTACAAACCTCTAAAACTTTTAACATCATAAAACAACAACTAAAACAATGATTATTTTTTATTTATTATTTACGATGAGTACTAACGACTTAAAGTACGATATTACGATTCGTATTTGAAATTTTATTTGATTTTTGTTATTTTTTATAGTTTTTTAATTTAACAGTGTCATTAACAACTTTAAGATTTAAAATTTTAATAAGTTTTGAATTTTAATATATAATTTCTGAGAAACCTCAGATAAATTGTCATAAAATTGTAATTAATTAATATTGATGTTGAATAAAAATACCCTACAGTTATGTTTCATATATTTAGGATTATAAATGTCTGTCAAATGTTCAAATTTAAATAAATTGTGTATTAAATTCTAACAGTTATTGATTGTATTAAACAATTAATAATGCATTACAAAATTTTTATAATATTACACGCAAAGAAAATATATGGCGAAAAGCAACCATAAAAGAGTACTGTAATGTTATTAGATGTAGCTCCATAATATGTTTGAATCACAATAAAAATATTGTTGATTTGCAACAATATTTTAGATATATAAGTACTTGATTCATGTATTCACCAATAATATGGTTAAATCACAATAAAAATATAGTTGATGTGCAACTATATTTTTGTGGCATATATACCTGATTTATGTATATAGCAATAATATGATTAAATTGCAATATAAATACTAATAGTATGGAGAAACAATTATCATACATAAGAATGAATAAATAAATAAATAAATAAATAAATAAATAAATAAATAAATAAATAACGAAATAATAAATATATGCTACCCCACACCATTGCCTATGTGTACCAAAATTCAGGAAGGAGAAAATTGTGGACCCATACTTATATTAAGTGGAAAATAAATACTGAGATTCACATGTATTTATGCACTTTTTGGTGATTCCCGAAATTGGGTATTTTATGGGAGCTATGGTCAATTATGGACCGATCTTCATGAAATTTTGCACTGTCACTTATACTTATACAAATGTTATATGTGTGTGTTATATGTGTTTAATAAATTAATTTTAACTTTTATATGGTATTTATCTTTCGAAAGAGGGGTTCATATGGGAGCTATGGTAAATTAAGGACCGATTTTCGTGAAATTTGGCACATGGATTTATGCTTCCATGAAACCTATTTGTGTTAAATTTCAATAAAATATTTCATAGATATTTTTAAGTGTTAAAACTCAATTCCGGCAGAACATTTTTATGGGGTCTAGGTGAAATAATACAACAAATAAATAAATAAATATTGTGTTGAGAAAAACTAATAATTATTTCTACTTTAATTTTAATTAAAATAATTTAGTTTAAATAATTCACATTTCATATCACTGAATATATTTTCTAAAATATTTTTAACACTCCTACTAACATTATATAAAAATCACTCTTAACCGAATAAAAACCAACAAGTAAACTTAGTATCAAGTATTAATAAAGTCTATTGTTACCAATAAAAAATAAACATTTTGTTGTCAATTCAAAATTATAAACACAGTAATATATTGAGAATAATTTGTTCCCACATAGAATTTTAACAACAATAATATGGTTCTAATTTAAGCATATCGTTTAACATCTTATGCCAACATTATAATGACTAATTTATATGAAATGTTTAAATGCTACAACAAAATTGTTGTTAAAATAAAACGTGATTTTCTTGAAAATAATTTAAAAAATTGTGAACCGTTGGAGATATTTAAATAAAATTTCTCATGGTTCTGAGTTGATTTGTAGGAGTACAAGTTCCTAGCCAGTCTCGCGGTTAAAAGGTAGACCTCCAAAGTTAGTCCCCACGGGTATGCAATATTTAAAAAATAATAAAAAAAACATTTATGACTGGAATCTAAAAATAATTTACATGTTGGTAAACATTGTCTTGTTTACAAAAATCATACCCAGCAAAAACTTTTTGGTTTTCGGTAATGACAACTACTTATTAAAGTACTTTCCTAGAAAGTAGGCATCATTATTATTTGCTTTCTCTACATTACAAAAATAAATACTCAATAGTATAATTGCAGAGTAAGTTACGATCACATGGATTCGTTGTCTAGAGCGCAGGATTAGCAACCAGAAGGATGCCGGTTCAACTCCATTCTGATGCAATTCGTTTTTTTTTTTAACAAAATGTTTTAAAAATATATTTTATGCTAAAACAAGTTTTTTTTAGTTTTAAATGTTAAGTGAGAGATGGTGTACTGAGTAAGATGTTAGTCTCTAAAAACGACTAGTTAATAGGGTCCCAAGTTCAATACTCATTAACGACAATTTTTTTCTTTTTTTGTTTTATTTTTATTTTTATTTAGGTATATATTTTTTAGTATCACTAGAATCTAAAAATAATTACTAGAATTCATGGACAACTCGAACAAAAATAACTAGTTATTGAGACAAATAATAAGTAGTTTATTTTTATTTCCAATTATACCTAGAAACCAAAGTTTTTGCTGGGTACTTATATGTGTATGTTTTTTATTTTAGTTTAAGAGATATTCAATGCAAATATTAGCCTCATGTTTGACCTCGAAGTTTTTTAATCTAAGGGTCTTAATTTGGGGCTGTAACATTACTGAAAAATAATCATTAGATTTTTTACAAGAATTCAAATAATATTACTAGAGGAATCATAAAAATATATTTGATCCATTAAAAGGTTATATTCATTTAAAACTTTTAACAAAATTGATTTTTTTCAAAATCCTTGATTTTTTCCAAAATTGATTTTTTTCCAAATCCTTTTCCAAATATTATTTCACTTCTTAAATAATTTCTTTTGTTTCGGACTACAGAATTTTTGTAATGCATTGAATGCTCTTAACATAAATTGGGTACTGTTTCCCCTCAAGCCCAGTTCAGACTTTGTCCATTTTTTTTAAAAAAAAAGTATTTTTATTTGTTAATAAATGTTAAAGCCGAGATCGCCAGAGTGAATATTTTAATGAAAAAATTCAGTTGTTGCAACATGTTTTTCCCGGATGGGGATTTTGGGAGTTTTAACACAAAAAAGTAGAAGTTTTTTGTTTCCTAATTTTAGAACAAATATATCTATATTGTGACAAATTAGTCTAATATTTATGATTCCTTAAATAAGTGTAACCATATTCAGCAAAACTTGGTAATGGCATGTAGTTACGGATGCAGTTACTTTTCAATGATAACAACATACGGTCTACATTACATGAAAGAAAATTAGTAATAATAAGTATTCTGATATGTAATCAACTAATTGATATAAAATTTTTTAAAATATTGATATATTTTCATCTAAATTATTAAAATGATATATTTTTAGAGTCGGTAAAACATGAAAATACAATAAAACCTTGTTTTTCTAAGTCGAAATTTAATTTTGACAATTTATATTTTTGTACTTATTTCTTACTGATAATGTAACTAGTTACTATTCATTTGTTGAATAGTTTCAAAGTAAGAAGTTCTTATAAAGACATCTAAGTAATGAGTTTCCGAAATGACTACCAGTAATAAGATATAGTAAGTAGTCGCCTCAAATGGCATTGCTGTGTTAAAATAATGAGTTATTCATCTAATGTGTATGCAGTGAAAAGTCATTATGTTAGCTTCTTAACTCATTACATGGCAAGCAAAGTTTTTGCTGGGTAGTACATAAATAATACGTTTTATTTAATTAAAATTTAAATTTGATGCTAAAAAGTTGAAATTTATATTTAACCTTAAGGCATATTATCGTAACAAATTATAAAACCATTAAAAAAATATTAATAAAACTCGAAGTGATTCTATATATTATTCAAATGATTTAATATCAGTTATCTATAGTACTAATCACATTATAGCGGCACAAATTAAATAAATATTTATTGGTTAAAATATTTGTTAAGATTAAAATAATATTTATGATTGTTATAAATGTTTTGTAATATTTGCTTATTTATTATTTTACTTAATAGGCCCTTTAATTAATATGCATTTTATTATCAAAGTTTTAATTAACTGTTTTGAAGCCATTACAATCATTAATTTATTTATAAACTATTATTTAAAAATATTTATAATGAATTCTTTTTTATAACAAATAAAATATGGAAAAACGTGCAAGTTTTTAATAAAACCTGAATAACGGGTTGCTGTTGTATATTGCATTAGTGACGTTTATTATCCCAAGAAAATAATATATGGAGCCCCCCTTATAAATTAGATAACACTGATATTTTAAAATATAAATATTTAATTCTTAACTAATTTTACAAATCACGCGCTGCATGAATCTTATTTTATTTTGCCTCTAGCATTTCGAAGATTTAATAATGTTCATATTAGTAATAATAATAACAATAATATATTATGAATATCAATTAATATCTTAATAAAGTAAAAACACTTATCCTTCAATATTAACAACCTTATGTGTTATAGTGTATCATAGTGATCGACCTTAATCTATCATAATTTTACTTACCAAAAGACTTCAAAGTTAATTATTTCATTTTATCACAATAACATACGTACGTACATAGTTTTCTACGATGTCATATAAAAATTATTAATTACTTCTTAATCGTCTAATATGCAGGAGTGGTCGCTCAATATGACAATATTAAATACATACATACACACACACACACAAACGTTTAAATTGCATGATATTTAGTTAGTAGTGCAAAACTAAATGTTAACTTATTTCGTATTTATAACCATATGTATTTATGTATGTAGATATATATTGATGTAGATACAAAGTATGTATGTGTGTATATTGCATGTATCCATTCGTACATCATGTACATCAAGATACAAGATACTCACTCATAAACATGTACTTGACTTATTGCCATGGCCAACATCTGTTATTTAGACAATGTCTGTCGTCGACATCGTCTAAACATTTCTACGAGAATGAGTTATAGTGGGAAAAAAGGTGTTTTTATAATTGTTATCTTGTATTTGTATTAGAAATGAATTGTGTTTTAGAATATAAACAGCTTTATATCATATTTTAAATTAAACTTTATATTAATTTATTGAACATTTAAGAATTATATATTAGTGTAATATTTGTCACTGTTTTATTAAATGATGAGAGTATTTGTAAATTGATTAATGCTAATTAGAGCGATGTATTAAAAAATGTTATTAAAAAATGTAACTCATTAAAGTAAAAGGAACTTGACATTTGTAAAATATGTAAGTAAACATTTAATATTAATAAATATATTAGTATATATTTGGTTCCATAGTAGACTTGCTATATGTACAAATAGTAGTTGTATACAGAATTTATTTAGAGCATACTTTAAGGCTTATTAAAATATGTACATTAGTGTGATAACTTTTTGGTATTATGGTCAATATTGCCAGGAAGCGAGAAAAAAAGAATAGGAAAAGCAATTGTAGATTTGTAAGTCTTATCAGAGCCTACGAAAAATATATCGTTTGTTTATGTTAGTTGTACCCTATTTTGAATCACTTTTCCCAATTTAATTTTGCATGCTTGTCTGCTACGCCTATACCTATACAAAGCCAAACAGAATTTCCAGATTTATCTATTTTATTTAATAGAAAGAAATATTATCTCTAAATAAGGTCTATATAATTTATCTACTTTGAAAGTTCAAAGGTAACAATCCATGATATAAAGTTTATCTCAAAAAGCGGTATTAAATAAAAATCATGTATCTAGAATTATGATCTCTTTTACACTTGAGCCAAAATTAAAGTTGAGAAGGAATTATTAATCAAAATATTATATAAAATATTTTTTTTTTTTTTTTATTCAAGCACAAATACAAAATATTTAAAAACGTATTTAATATACAGAAAAAAGGAAAAATCGACTTCAATTTCGAAATATATTAATTAAGTTTTAATTGATTTGGCTGCAATCATCAATATTAGAATATTAATAACTACAATGATTGTTTTTTATTACTTCCTTTTAAGAAATAAACGTAATGAGCTGAAAATGTTTGAAAATTTATTTAAATTTGTTTTATTTCTATATTTTTATGCATAATTCTTTCAATTTTCTTTGTATTTTTCTTAAAGCTGCTAATTTATTAAAAAAGTACCAATTAAAAAGTTAATTATTAATTAATATAATTAAATTCCAATACAAAGTTAATTAATAATATTATTAACAAAAAATGTGAAATATTTTTTTTCTGTGTATATAAAATGGAATAGGTTGGAAACGGTTTGACTATTTTTTATATTTAATTTATTTTATATTATTTTGTTAATTGAAAAATATAATTTTTATAATTCTTACTATTACTTATGAACTCTTGGTCCTTTTTGATAACTCTTCTATTAGAAATTTTATAGTTTTTTCAGTCACTTTTTTGAAAAAGTTTGTCCATATGCTTATAAAATCTTCGATACCATGGAATATATTTTTTATGTTAATCAATTTGCATGTTTTAGTTCTCTTGGTAATACGTCAAATCCGGCCAAATAAATATAGACCCATTGAGTTCTCTTATCTTGTTGATTGGTGAAAATTTAAACATGATTTTAATTGATTGAATTATTTTCTTACATATTTATTTGGTGACTTATTTTAGTGTGTAATTAGATTTCAATTGGATACATACCCTGCGGAAATTTTCTACCAATTATATTAATAAACCGGTTCCTCAGTACCAGTTTAGTATCAATTAACACCTAACTCGTCACCAAAGTTTCAATTGAGAACCAGTTGACACAAAAACACTCACTATTTAACAACTTAGAGTCATTTTATAACATGCTTGTTAAGTATTTTATTTACTTCTCACGCAAAATAGCAATCAGTGGATGAGTGGTCAACGTTGGAGACTATAAAACAAACATGCGTTAGGTGAGCACGGATTCGATTCGGGCTAACGCTATCGACATTTAAGGAAAAATTATAAAATAAAACATAAATTTAATAAAAAAAAGTAAACAATTACCGAATATTTATCAAATTTTTGTTATATTAATCAACACTGAACCTGTCACCTAGGACCAGTACTGTGACCTATCCTACGGCCTATCCCAAGGGGTTCCGGAACTGTAACCGGTCACTAGCCTGTTATCTTTACTCTAGGGTAACTTCAAAAACAAATGAGCCTTAGATTTGAAATTTTATGTGTTTATTTTGAGATATAATGATTTTATTTGTACTTGAGATCAAAAAAAAAAAAAAAAAAAAAATTATAAACATCGCAGTTAAGTTAAAATGTATCAAAAATGGTGAATTAAACCCAGTAAAAATAAAAATATTATGTATCAATATTAAATAAAATCTTGAAGTTGGGTTTTTACATTTTTCAAAAAGAGTAAAAAAATTAATTTAATAAAATTTCAGTGGATTTATTTTAAGGAATATTTGTATATCAACTTAAAGTCCTTTATATATATATGAGAAAACAGGCTTGCATGCTTCTTCCATATATTTTCATTTTAAGTCTCAACTTTGAAAGATGTTGGTCAAGTCTTTTACATTTATATCTCAATATTTTCAACCGTTTTGATCTTATTTTTTGTAAATTATTAAAAGACAAAATACTTTCCCTGCATTGTTTTATTTTCTGCACTTAAGATATTTTTGCGGTCAGTACTCGTTATAGTTGGTCAAGATCAGTGTTGCCAGTTTAGCCTTTTTAAGGCTAAATCTAGCATTTTTATTCTATGTTGTCTGTAAAAATATTTTGGGTTCGATATATGTATATAAAATGCAGCATAGACCACAGTGGTTCCAATGCCCTTTTCGTACTTTCTGAGTCGATTGTGTGCAAAGTTCAGATAATTTGATAAAATTTGTGACAAATAATTATTTTGGCACAAGAACATAGTTATGATCGGCCCATCATTTCATCAAATCTCCATACAAATGTCCTCCCGTTGCCTCTTTAGCCTTTTTATTTTGCTAATATAGCTTTAAAAAGGCTACAAAATTTACAAATTTTATATAAAAAAATCTATAATTTAAGCATTTTTGTTATTAATTCACACAAAAAATTTACATTTTTTATATTTAGCGAAAATGTTGGCCTCCGGCGCTTCATACTAGAAGAATAAAAATATTTTTTAAAAAAACTGTATTATGTATGGGAACTATTTATGTTAAATTTATAAATTCACTAATATATCTTCAAGAAATAACAAAAACTAATGAGAGCTAACAAATAAATAATTTTTTTTAATTAGCTTTTTTTTTTGGCTTTATTTTATCCTTTTTTATTTTAGCCTTTTTTTACCTTTTTTAAGCTTCATTTTTTCCCAAGTCCTGGCAACACTGGTCAAGATAGAAAATATACCTTTAACTAAGGGTGTGTGTGAATTTTTAAACAGGTTCTTATTATTAGGAAAATATTATCTATAAAATAGTTTAGCCCTTAAGAAGTCTTCGGGTTTTGCTTAATTTCATAAGTCAATATATTAACTAATATCCCCCTTAATTTTTCTATGTGTCATTAACTAATACCTAGTAATGAAGAAAATATTTTAAAAGAGAATTTATTATAATTTCCCCTAAATTGTATTATTTTTTTTATTTATTTGTAACAAAATTAAACTTAAGGCAGCAGGTATTTTATTTATAAATAACATTTTTTTTCCATGAAATTTAATGCCAGACAAAATTTATGAAATGTAGGGAAACAAAGAATACATGTTGGTAATTTCATATTAAATATAAAATTAATTTTACAAAGAATTCGAATTTAAGAAGATTTGTATTTCAGAAAATAATATTAACAAAAATTCTTTACTACTATGACAACAAACAGGTTTATTACTGTAGTATTTTACTTACAACATGTATTAAAATAAATATAAATATTAAGGAGAAAAAAAACTACTAGAATTAAATAAAAACATTATTAAGGACTGAGCTAAGTTAAATGGAATAAAAGAAAATATATATTTGAACTCAAACAGTTATTAAAATCCCGAAAGAAGTATAAATATTTTGAAAATATTGTGTTAATGAAAATAAGTAAACAAGTATTTTGTCACAAATAATTTATTTTATTTTTAATGACCTTTGACCTCTAGTAAAGTATTTTACATATTATCGTAATTGCTAAAGGAGTTAAAATGTTTTTAATATAATGACAATTTCTAAATAAGTAAACGAGTACTTATTCAATTATAATTAATGGACTTTAATGTAATAAACTTTAACCTTTACACAGCTAAATTTAAGTTTTTTCATTTATATATAATACTAATTTGACTAATATTAGTCCTCATAATGTTTATATATGGATTTGTTTGTATCTATTCGTACAACGTATTCCTTGATGCGTTAATAAAAAGAGATATTAAACATCTTTAGGGACATTCATAGACTTGTGTACATAGAAAAGTGGGCAAATAAAACATCCTTAGGATAAGAAAAATAAAACAACAACAACATCAGAACAATAAATTAACAATAAGTGTTTACAAATGACTACAAACCATAATAAGATTACAAATACATACAAATAAACTTAAATAGACATACACACATACCAGCGGTCATAAGTACTAACGTTAAAATACTTTGTTTTAATTTTCAAAATAAAAGAATTTTTTGAAAAAAAAAAAATACTAACACGAACATCAATAGAATTTTAACAGATGACCATTATTATTGAATATAAATTGATTGGTATTTCACAGAAAAAAACTAACTAATCCTTTGTAAAATTAATGGTCTTCATCTCTGAGTATCTACCACATTCAATATAATACATCAATAAATTGAAAATCTGGTGTTCTATATAATTATAATGTTTAGAAATATATAAGCTGCTTATCAAATTGCTGCTCCAATAAACTTAAAAAAAATATAAAAAATCAAAAGAAATAAAGTTTTCTTGATATTTATTTCGATTGCATTGGATTGAAAGGACATTAATTTTGTTATTTATTGTAAAATGAAAACTTCAAATAAATCTTAGTTTGAACTACTTATCCACGTATGTTGTTATTATTTTTCAAAATAATTTATTTTTACACAAAAAGAAATCATTTAAAAATTTGTATATTTTGTACTACTTCATGCAAAATAAAAGTAAGAAAAAACTATAAGGAAAGACCTAATCTTTTGGACTTACTTTCATTATACGTGAAGGGTACAATAAAATATTTCTAAAGCAATTTATTGTTTCAGACGTTGCTGATAACGTGTACAAGTTATCAAAATTGAGGTAAAATATTTAAGGGTTAAAATTTTTGTCATTTTTTAAAGAAAAAAACAATTTCGTTTTTGGAATTTTAGTATTTTTTTTTTTAAATAATTCTAATGTCCGTCCTTCTATCCATCTATTTACAAATTTTCAAATTAATTATCTTTATATATTTTTGAACTTATTAAAGATAACCAGCCTATCGTGAACAACCTTAATATGTATTTAAATAATTTTTTATGGAAGCATATTTTATGTAAAAATCCAAAAATTTAGTCTATTCTACAACCATTTAGTTTTTGTAACAACTACAATTAAAAATTATTAATTGGTATTATCAGCTTGAAGATCAAGGAAAATAATTTGCGCTACTTGTAGAGCATGAATCCACAAACTCATTGAGTGACTGAGAAAAGTAAGGTTGGCCGGAAAAAGAAATATGTGTTGAGTATGATGGGGATCTTTGGTCAGAATGGCACGTTTTATGCAAGACCAATAGGCATTGAGCCCATTAAGCCATCCTGACCAGGGATACGAGAAGGTTTTGCGAAGTGTTACTTTCTACATCATGCGCCACCGCCATTTTCATAGGGACAACTTGGGGGACAAAATTTGGCATAAATATTTATCCTACACAAGGTTTGCTGAAAATGATCAACTAACCAATTAATAAAAATGTTTTGAGCTAAAAACACAGGGTGTCATTTTCTTACTTTTCGGGTAATATTTCTGAAACTAAAGCATATCCGCAAATGAAATTTTATATAAATAATTTGAAGGTCAATATTATCACGGAAATCAAAAGTGAGCGTGGTCCTCCCACTTTACCGACCACCTCCCATATAAGGTGAAATGTATAGTTCAAGGATCAATGTAAACTCGAAAACAAGAAATGGGTGAGGTCGCCCACCTCCCATTTAAAGTAAAATTTATAAACATTCTCGCTTGTTTTTTTAAATTTTTTTAATAACTTTATATTTTTTGAATAACAATTTGTTTCATAACTTTGAAACTATTGATTGTAACAAAAACAATTATATACATCATTAAAAGATATATATTTTTTCAAAAATTTAAATTTTGTTAAAATGAGCAAATTCACTCAATTGCTAATAAATTCGAAGATAGATTTGTATGATCGATATCTCATTTTGTTGCTTTAATAATAAAGTAATAAAAGTGGACAATTTTTTAAGCCCTTTTTTTTCTGTTGACCTGTGTTATTATAAATAGCTTACAAATTATTATAAATTATTAAATTTCAGCCTAAAATTTAGCCGCGAATTAGTTTAGTTTGCGCCGCCGCCATCGACAATTTCGGCTCGGCTTTCTTCTCTGATCCCGACAATGCTTTTGCCAGAACAATTCTTTTTGCGGCAGGTTTTTCTTATTTGTCTATGATAGGTGGATACTAGATTCATTTATATCTCCTTAGCCCACGTGATTAGTATGTGATAAAATGTGATTATATACATGATAAAATTATATTATAATACGCTGACATGAAATCTAAATATATTACAATTGAATTACAATATCATATATATGATAAAATGGGATTATAAAATGATAAAAACATAATGAAATCGGAAGCAATATTAAAAGATAAAGTAATAAACATTATTAAATCGAATCATTAAATGATGAAATAATTATAAAATGGAATCATAATAATAATTTTGTAGAAATATACTAGTTTTTAACTTTAATTCTATATTACAATCATAATATGTTGCTCTTAATTTATGCTCACCAGAATAATATTTTTTCTTTGCGTGCAGTTGAGGTTGCAAACAAAACCAATTGTCTTGGTTGATGAGCAAGAAAAAATGTTTCATTTGGTTGTACAGGTCCGCATATTGCTCAAAAACAGGCAACTTCCTAATTTTATGTGTAACCTCCCTAGAGTTATTATTTCTTATATAAAGTAATTTAAATATCAGTAGGGTCTAAACGCAGAGACTTATAAGGAACAAAGGTATCCGGTTGAGTTTTTAACAAAGTTTTTCTTCATATAATCTAATGTTGTATGGATACCTACAGTTACGGACAAAAAATACGGTCAACTATATTTATTTAAAATTTGTTTACTTTTCTAAAAAAATGTACGCAAAACAAAAAAAAAAAAAAAATGATGCCATATCATTGCGAATAGTCCCCAAATAGTTCCTTTTAAGTGTGAAGAAAAAAATATTAAAAAGAATCTATGGACTTAGAACTTAAAAATATGGGCACCGAAGTCATTATTATTATTTTGGTTTAAAACAAAAAGGCAAAACTTGAAGTCAAAAAAGTTGTTCGGAGTTGGAACATCACCAAAAATATTTACGAAATTTTGAAGTTTTAATTCTAATAAATCGGTTCAAAATCTACTTGGAACATACATTTCATCTAGCAACATAAGAAAACAATTCGAGAAAAAAGTATCTCCTTGTAAATCCCTTTCAAAGTTCCCTGAAGATGGGGCATCTACCTGGAAATTTAAAATGATAATAGCCCTCTCCGATATATTACAAACGCCATTAAGCTTCATTGTAAATTACTTTGCAAATAATTGTTATTGAATATTTTCAATAACAAATACAATTACAGTAATTTTAATTGGAATATTCCAATTCCAACTACAATGTAATTAAAAAAAAAAATAATTGTAATTAATTACCCTCTTAAATACTTTAAATTTAAATTTTATCGAATTCAATGTACAATTTTTATTTTCGGTAATTTTGAATATTGTTACGTTAGATTATTACTATTATTAAAAAAAAAACTTATACATTTCGAAGTTAATTAGTAATTGAAAATATCAATTACAATTACTTGTAATGGTAATTATAACTATTCAACTACAATTACATGTTATTGTGATTTAAAATTTTCAATTACAAATAACTGGTTAATTGTAATAGAGCATGTAATAGATTACTTAAAGTAATGATTACCCCCCAAACCTGTCAGGGGGTATTAAATGATTCCAAATCTGTATTTTTTTGGACCCAAGCGAAGGTCCTGTTACGAAATGAAACATTTATATTCTGCTATAAAGTAATTACTTCTTTTTTAAGAAGGTACAATTTTTATACGTTTTGGTACATGAGACTTTTTGGTAATATTTGTGACCTTTTCTGGTTTGTATTATAAGACTAAAATTAAAATTTTGCAGAATGCTATTTGGAATAAATTATGTTTTCGTCAATTATCTTCTCATAGACCTGTAAGAAATTTAAATTTCTACCGTATTATGAAGCGACTTATTTGCATTAAAAGTCCACGACTTGAAATTTTTTGTTCCTAAAGTATTTTTTGCTTTAAATGTAATATTTTCAAGTTAATATTTTCAAATTGTATATATAACTTCTGCCTTTTAATTGAAAATAAAATTATTTAACTTTAATTATATTAATTATTATTATTATTATTATTATTATTATTATTATTATTATTATTAT
>MINK01013091.1:5277-16428 GCA_001735545.1 Phormia regina
CATTATTATACTTTCAGAGTACTGACTTTAAAGAATTTTCACGTCTTAACAAATGGTGATTCTCCAAAATCTTTTTCAGTAAATTATTTCGGAATATTTTTTAAATTACACAATCTTTAAAATCGGAATTAATTTGTAGAGTTATGATTTTTTTAACATTATTATACACTCAATATAGCTAAATTTGACACTCTATGGTTTGTCTTATGTTATCACCGGTTGACTACAATCTATATTTTCTGAAACTGTAGGTACTCTTCTATAATTCTTCCATAAATTTCAAATCGAATTGAGCAGTAGTTTAGGAGATAAAGATTTATTACAAAAAACAAAAAAAAAAAAAAAATCGTTTGGTCGTTATAAGTAAATAAACTTTTTAATTTGTTTTATTTTTGATATAACTATTAAAAGCCTTAAGTATTCTCAACAAAACACGCAATATATGCGATAAAATTTAAATTTAAGTTAAGCGAGAATTAAAAGCGATCAGGGTCTATATCGGCAGAGCCCTTTCACTGTCATAATTTAATTCATTTTTTTATTATTTTTTTAATTTTTTGGACAAATAACTCAGCATTTTTAGAATGATTTTTGGTGATTCAACGAACAGAAATTTTACACAAAAATTATGACCGATATATATAAAAATAGAAATCAGTAGCTTGAGCTACAGATTTAGCCGATATCTCAGTTATTATTGAACCAATTTATTTCAATCTATCAAAACAAAAAAATCGAACCCTTTTTACAAAAACAAATTCAGGCTTTTAAAAATTCAAAAACCGAGTTTAAAAAGCATATTTTAAGCATATCTTCGCCATTTATAAGCACATCTTGCTAAATTTTAATAGAAAATTTTCCGAAAGGATTTCCCATCGTTTGATATACATGTTATTTATATCAGTTATCATTGGACTTACTTGGGAAATTACAAACATAATGACAAACTTATATTTATATTCAAAAAGTGTCCAAAGAAAAGGGGGATTTCAAAATAAGATGTCGCCAAAAAGGGGATTTTTTGAACAAAAGGGAGCCAATAGCTTTAAAACCTAAAAAAACTCATAAAAATGTGTTTATTATTTTTATATTATTTGAAAAAAAAAAATAACTTTATTAATATCACTATTCGGCGAAATAAACTAAAAATTATTAATTCATTTGTTGAATTAATATATAATGGATCGATATATTTCAAACAACTTAGCTTATCGTCATTTAGCATAAAGCCTTAAAAATCGCTATTTAGTCACCATTAAAAAAGGGGTCAAAAAGTAGGTTGAAAAAGGGGCAAATGGCGACTAAAGTCGTAAAACGGCAACACTGGCTGTGGTGAAGGTTAGTCGAGATTCAAACACGGCAATTTTTGTTGCCATTATTCTGACTTTGTAGACGAGAGTAGTAAAGAGAGTGTGGTAGTGCTCGATATATAATCGTCGCTAATATCAGTTAAATCGTACAATAATACGAATACTAATGTGTTGCAAATAATTCTGTTGTGAAAAGTAGACTTAAAAAGGCAGGAACATTTATTAAAAATACAGAATATTTAAAATATGTTTTGTCCCCTATGAAACAATAAAATAATACATTTTAAAATTTATTAATGTTTTAAATTTTTTTGAAACATTTAATGAAAAAATGTTGCCAATTAATCCAAGTTTAAAAGTCCTTAAAATATTATTTAGAATTTTGTAGGGAATCTGGCAAACATTTTACAAAAATTCTAGGGGTAAAATTAAGCCCATAATGTTTAAAAAACTAAAAAAGACGAAATACCCAAGATGTGCAACCTTGGAGAGCCACCCAATTCCCCTCTGACTCACTAGGGACCTGTACTCCTACAAATCAACTCAAAAACACCTCAGCTCTGACCATGTGAAATTTTAATACGTTTTGTGTCTGTAAAAAATACAAGTAAACAGATACAATTCTAAACACAGCACTTAAAGTTCAATAAAAAAAACACAGCAACAAAATATTTGTATATATCACGGATAATCGAAACCCTACTGTATATTTATTATCTCCCAAAATTCCCTACAACCAGCTCCACTGTATGTGGCTATAAGTTACAAAAAAGTTACTATATGTTTAATAACATTTATTATCCCTTATTTAACATCCTTAAAATGAACTAGATAAAAGTTATTTTAAAATCTTCTACAATAAAAGAGAATTTGGCTCAGAACTCATATCAGAAAAAAAGAGTAACAATTTATATAAAAAAATTATATCCTTTGCAACAACTTTAACTTAATAGAGTTCATTTTGTCCTAAACTCATAACCAAAAAAAGCTTTTAAATGAGAGAAATAATATCATAGAGTATATTTTTTAAATGAGAATTTGTTTTTGTCAAAAGAGAAAGTCAGTGAGACAGAGAGAGAGAGAGAGAGAGAGAGTTTCCCCAAATTGTTAGTTTTTTGTTTTCTTTTTTCATCTTTCTATTTTGCCCAGTTGCCTTGTCATCATTTAATAAGAGATAATTGAGTAAAATTATTACAAAACAAATCCTAACTTTAGCATCTCTGTAGTATGTAAGTAAATGAGTGTTAGTGTCACACTTTGTCATTGTATGGGTTATAACTTATGTGTGTGAGTGTATGTAAGCCAGAAAAAGCAAGAAAAAAATATTGTTTATGTTGAGGGAGTTCACAGCATCTTTGCAAATTTCCTAAAATTCATTTAGTTGCAGTAAACGAACGCGACAAGTCTTTATTACAATTGTTACGCTGGAAAAAATTTAATAAATAAAATAAAAAAAAAAAAAAACTTGGAAAATAAAAACATGCAAAGGAAAAAAATTAAGAAAAAAAAAACTATATAAAAGTGTTAAAGAAAAACAGTGTTGCCTTTATTTCTAACCAAAAAAATAAAACAATTTAAAATTTAAGAAAATGTTGAAAAAAAAAACAATTCTTAGTAATAGATACCTTTTAAAGCATAACTCTGTTGTGTGTGCGTGTGTCTGTAAAGTAAAGTAAATTGTTTTGTTTTATTTTTGCTTTTATACTAGCAACAAAATCTCATAAATAATGATGTTTGCAACAGCAACAACGACAACGATAACAACAAAAACATAAAATAAAATATTGTATATCTATGCTTCAGTCTTTCATCTTTATTTATGTTTCTAATTTTTTTTCCTGCTGCTTTTTAAACTCATAGTAAAAGTTTCTCGTTAAACACTTTTTCTATGCGGTTTAAAAAGTTTTTTTTTTTTCTTTATAATTTTCAATGTATGCATTTCCTTACATATACACATACACTCATAAACACATACACAGACTTTTGTATAACTGTGAATTGTGGTAAAAAAAAGACTTTATTTTATTTCTATTTTCTTTTTATTGCGTGTTTTTTTCACGTATGTTTGTATGTGTGTGTGTGTGTGTGTAAGTACTGATGTGCAATTGCATGCGACCGGAAGTTGCTGAGGAAATTGGAAATATGTGAGCATTACTTGGAATTTAAAATGTAGTCATTTTATAAATTGTTGCTGTTGTTTTTACTACATTTTTTTTTTTTGTATTTTTTTCTACGACTACAACTGCTTGTAATGAAATATAATTATAAAAAATTACTACAAGTTTAAAGATGTTATATTTTATACTTAAATTTTGCTTAAAAAGGTAAATATAAAAAAATTTTTATAAGAAAAACATTTTAAAGAATAAAAAATGTAAAACATAAAATATTAAAAACTTTATAAAATATTTGTATTAAAAGTTCTTAATTAAATGCCATTTGAATATTTAATAAAAATTTTGTTAAAATTTCTCGAATTCTGTGAAAATTGTATATGGAAATTGGTGTTATTTAAATTAAAAAATTAATTAGCGTATAAAACTGCCAAAGCCTCGTGATTATAATATCATAAAAAATTTCCACAAATTTGAAAATCTTTAAAAAATAATATATCTATTTTGAAGCTTTCTTTCTAACTAATAGAAGATAAAAATACGAAAATATTAGTTAATTAGTGAAATTTTAATGCTTAAAATTAGTTTAAATTATTAAACCAATTTTTATTTAAATCTATAGCTCCCATATATCCTGAAATGGAGAAAAATTAATTTCTGACAAAATACTATTTTTAATTTTATAAACATAGAAGAAGATGTCGCAGAAAATTGAAACTTGGCACAAATATTACCTTAGACTCAAAGTAAATACCTACAGAATTTCGAAAAGATCGAAGCATATGAACTGAAATATGAACTGAAATCACTATCAAAATTTGCAATAGTCAGTGGCAATAGAATTTTTATAGGTCAGGCAATATTTTATTTAACAAGAGAAAGGGCACGCCCACCTTTAGCAAGAGCTATCATTTTCTTATATTTTTTAAAATTCAAAACATCCGCAAACATTTGCCTAATTTCACTCGATTTCCAATCCATCATTTTATTATTTTTTAGTTTCCAATAATTTTAATAAATTAAAAAAAATGTAAATTTAATACTATGAAATATTATTAAATCTTGGACTTTTCTGCAAGAAAAAGGAAATTTAAAAATTTTTTAAAATATTATTTTTTTTCAGTTGTGGCAAAAAGAAGGAAATAAATTATCTTTTACACATTAGAAAACTATATTTAATTCAAATTTTTAATAATAAAAAACATTAATATATTTTTATGAACTTTTTTAATATTCCATCAAACTGTAACGAAATTTTAATATTAAAATTTAAAAAAATGCTTTCTAAAAAATGGCATCTGGAGGCATCCTCACACCACCAAAGGTGTTATAAGACTCAATTTCGGGAATCACCAAAAAGTGCATAAATACATGTGAATCTTAGGATCGAAAAATATTCTGCAATAGTATGTTGTTATTTTCAACTCAATATAAGTATAGCTCCTAAGATATAAGGATCCTTCCCGAATTTTGGTACACATAGGCAATGGTGTAGGGTATCATATGTAATATATTAAGTCCAAAAAATATATTTTTCTATTCCTTAGTAGTTTCTATAATATCGAAATAACTTTTATAGTTTTTTTATATTTAATTTAGCAAAATAAATTACATTAAAATTAAGAACTCTTTGAAGTTGAAGTGAAAACAAAAAATCACAGACACTTTTTTAATTCAATATCCTTTTTTAAATTCTTAAAGAAAATGAGCTCTAATTATTTTAAATCTATTAAATAACAATAAAGATTTACATAAACTAATCTTAAATAAAAAAATAAAACTTTTAATAATTTTTTATAATCTTTTCTCAATACTTTATCGAACTGTAATGAAATTATTGTATCAAAATTAAAAAAAATCTCTATATAAAACGCCATCTGAAGGATTTTTAACATAATGTATTGGATTCGAAAAATACATTTTTCTATTCCTTGATAGTTTTTGAAATTTTGGAATAACTTTTATAGTCTTTTTAATATTAATTACATTAACCTTACGAACTCTTTGAAATTGAAGTTGAAATTAAAAATCAGATACTTGTTTTTAATCTATTAAATAGCAACAAATAATTATGTGAATCAACTATAAATAGAAAAAAGCTTTTTATTGATCTTTTTATTATGAAAATGTTAATAATATTTTATAAACTTTTTTTATATTCCATCAAACTGAAATGAAACTTTTGTATTAAAATCTAAAATGCTACATAAAGAGCGCCACCTAGAGGACTCTTAATGTAATATAATGTAAACAAAAAATATATTTTTCTATTCCATAACAATCTATTAAATTTCGGAAAGATTTTTATAATTTTTTTATAATAATTTAGCAATATAAAAATCATTAATATTAGGAACTCTTTGAAATTGAAGTTACAACTAAAAATCATACACTTTTCCAATTTAACTTTTTTTTTTGTGGCAAAAATAGATTATAATTATTTTTTAATCTATTAAATAACAATAAAGATTTACATAAGCCAATCGTAAATAAAAAATAAAAGTTTTTATTATAAAAATTTCAATAATATTTTATAATCTTTTTTAATAATCCATGAAACCGTGATGAAATTTTTGTATTAAAATCTAAGAAATGCCCTATAAAAAACGCCACCTGGAGGTGTATTGTTTCCAAAAAATATATTTTCTATATCTTAGTTATTTATTAATTTTTATAGTTTTTCTTTATATTATTTTAGCATTAAAACATTAAAAAATTGAAGTTGAAACAAAAAATCAGAAACTTTTTCAATTTAACTTTTATTAGTTGTGGAAAAAAATAGTTTCTAATTATATTTTAATCTATTAAGTAATACTAAAGACTTACATAAAGTAACCATAAATAAATAATAAAACTTTTTATTATAAAAATATTTATAATTCTTTATAATCTTTTCTCAATACCCCTTCGATCTGTAATGAAATTATTGTATCAAAATTAAAAAAAATGCTCAAGAAAAAGCGCCATCTGGAGGATTTTAATGTAATTTATTGGTTCCGAAAAATATATTTTTCCATTCCTTAATTATTTTTTAAATTTCGGAATAATTTTTATAATTTTTTTTGTACATTATTTTAGCAAATTAATTACATTTACAATAAGAATATTTTGAAATTGAAGTAAAAACAAATCAACGCAGACACTTTTTCAATGTAACAAATTTTTAAATTATGGCAACAAATTGTATCCAATTATTTCTAAATCTATTAAATAACTGTAAAAACTTACACAAGCCGTTAAAAAATTATTAATTTTTATAATTTTTTTTATTTATATCCTTCAAAAAATTTTATAAATTTTTAGATTTTAAGTAAAATATATGTGTATATTTGGGTAGTAATATAAATATGATTTAAACATAATATTTTAAAAATTATAACAATTTTAACATATAAATATTGTGAGGTATTCAAAAAACAAAACTTCAAGGCATTTCATCAAAAAATGAATTTTTAAGCTATTTTTTCTTAAAACATTTTAAGATCAGCTTTTTGAATCATTAACATTTGATTTTAAATTCTCTGACTTTGGCGCCCTCTAGTAACTAAAAAAATAACTTTTTCCAATAAGGTCTTTATAAATTATATGATGCCTCTTGTTGGCTTTCTAAAAACATCAACTTCAACACAATTTCAAAAATGTTTTTATTCAAAAAAATTTCAAAATTTGTGTTCTGGAACAGAATCAAAAATTCTTGTAAATAAATCTGTAACTGGTGAGTGGCTGCTTGGATTTGCCTGAAATTTAGTACAGGCATATCAGTAGAGTGTACAAGTTTGAAAGGGGTACCCTACACACCCTCAGGCATAGAGTAACATATAGAGATGAAATTCTCGATTGACAATTAAACAAAATTTTTGTTTTGTGTACAAAATTGTGTTTTTATTTTCTTTTGCCAACAACAAAATATATTTGATTACATGTATTTTGTTGTTGNNTTTGTTGTTGCATGAGTTAGGTTTTTGACAACCGACTTAGGTTTTTGACAATTAGTTTTTTCTCTTGTTACTCATTGTCCTCAGGAGAGGAGCTTAATAAGCTTTTACAATATTTTGTACCACCTATTCAATAAACTGTGTAATAATATTGCACAGTGGAACGGAATTGAATTTTTGAGTACTTTTTTTTAATACGAATATATGTAATTCCACACTGAAGCAAAAATATTGATAAAATATAAATTTAATCCATTTTTTTAGAATTTCTCCAATTGCGTTTTATTGTCAGAAAAGGATTTTTATGATGTTTTCAATTCACTATATTGAAATATTCGACCATAATGATACAAAAGATATTCTCAAAGATGATTAAATTATATTTTAGAATTCTTTTATCTTTCCATTTATCATTTAGTTTATAAGTTCTATAGTAGACCCCAAAAAGTATGTATTTTGCATACTTATTGATAGAGAAGTTAATATAATGATGTCCCATTCCCATCCGCTTGTCTGTTGAAATCAGTTTTTAAAAAGCCCCAGTTATTAAATATATATATGATTTATACATTAAATTCTAGAGATTATTGCTGAAAAGAACACTAACAAAAATGAGCAAAATTGTTTTATAAATAAGCAAGATAAGCCCAAATTCTGAAGGTACTTTTTGTTGTCGGCTTTTCTAAGCTTTTTTACAAACTAGCGACTTTATGCTTGTGGGAAAAAAATTTAAATCCTTTTTATAATTTATTTAATTTTTTTGCTTAGCATATTTAAATTTTTATTAAAATGTTTTAATCGGTCCACATATTTTAAAAATATTATTATTCCCTTCACCGCCATCGGTTTTCGGTGTAATATATGTTTGGGCTGATGAAACAATTATCCAACACATAGAAACAATTATCCAACACCCATCATAAGGTAAAATACCAATCGACTCAGATTTACTTTTTAAATCGATCTAACGATGTTCGTGTGAACGTCCTTCCGTCTGGTTGTCTGGACGGCTGACTGGCTGACCATGTAAACCTTGTGGACAAAGTACAGGTCGCAATTTTGAAGATAATAAAATGAAATTAGGAAGGTGGGACTTTTATGTTACTAGGACGAAGTCTATTAGTTCTGATCGGTCCATGGTTTCACCTAGCCCCCATACAAATGATCCCCCAAAATAGAGTCAGACTTGACCAACTATAACTTTTTTAATTAATGTTGTATTAATTTAATGCTATTGTTTTATTAATTTAATAAATAATAATTTTTATGAAATATTTCAATTTTTATTAAGGGTATAAAGGATTAGGCCCCTCAAATACAAGGCTATAAATCCGTACTTTTTTTTAACAGTAGCCTGGGACGCGATAAAGACATAACTCAAGAATATTAAAAACTTTATTTAGATAAACTTTAGACAGCATCAAAATAAAATAAATAAGACAATAACTTTTTCTATTAAGTTGGCCATTGTATAAAATATAAAGTGTCTACAAACATATATAATATACTTCAAAACAACAACAAATAAACAACAAATATTTTGTTAATCGAAATAACAATTGAAAAATAATTCAACTACAAAAAATACAACAAACGATCAAGATTCTTTGCACAAAAATATATAAAATATAACTTCTAAAAACTAATAAAAAAAAATAAAGAAACTAAAGAAAAAACTTTTATACGGAATAAAAAAAAATCAACAAGTATCCTACTATCTTTTACTTATATAGAAACAAATATAAAAAACAAATAATTTACATTTTATAGATAATAAAAAAAAGGAAATAAAAACAGTCAGTATTTAATCAAAAAAATAATAGTCCAACGTTTGACTGCCATCAATATATGTAGTTAGTTGGTCCTTTTTTGTTACTTTTCTTTTGGTATTCTGCTAAAATTTGCTGTGTGTCTATTTTAATATCCTTTTTCGTTTTCCATTCCTATAAATTCCCACTAGAGATTTTATAGATGTCAATTTTATATGGATTCAACAATCAACCAGAGAGCAGCCAACAAATACAGCAAATAAAATATAATAAAATGAATAAAATAGGTACCGTTATGTGATCCATACGGATGTATATTAACATACAATATTTGTATCCATATATTTCTGAATTTATTTGTGTGTGTGTGTGTGTTTGTATTTATAGTATTTGATACTCAAATATATTTCGAAATATATGTCTTTAAGTCTGCAAATATATTGTTAAAGTATTTTTTTGTTTTTTCTTATGAAATATAAAATTAAAATCCTCTAGGTCCCAGGGGTTAGAAAATAATATAGAGAATATAATATTTTATGTAAAGTATATAGGTATGTGCAACTTGATCAGATTTCAGACATAAATTGTATTTATTTTTAATAGATTTTTGATGAATCATGAAAATTATTATCGAAAATTTAAAGATAAGAAATTCAATAAATTTTATTTAAGAAAAAAATAAAAAAATTAAAGATATTAAGGCATCGGATCAAGCTCAACTAAATGATATCATAAGCCACCATGTATGTTCGTTCTTATAGGTAACCTATGAATTTAAGTCAATCAATTTTTATAAAAATTGGGTAATGTTTTATTAAAATTTATGTAAATACCAAAAACTTTTTAGAGATTTTCTAAAAGTACATCTTATATGGGAGCCCAGTTGAAGACAAGAAGAGTACGAGAACAGAAGTGTTCTAGGCTGTGAAGGCTCGGGAATTTATTGCTTAAACCAATTTGATTTCCTAATAAAAAAATCTAGTTTGCATAGGGCCAAAATCATTAAAAAACAGCCTCCCAGAAATACACTGTCTGTTATTCTCCAGATTTTAAAGTGATTGATATACATAATGGTGAATAATAGAGGATCATTTTCAAGTGTTACAAACATCACTATATCCAAAAAGTTTCTATAAAAATTGATCGATTATCGGAAATTTTCAGTGAGAAAATATTACCAGTTATCGAAGAATTTCTATAAGAATTTATCCATTACTGAAAACCATTTATATAACAATTTATCCGTTATGGTATATTTCAATAAGAATTCATCGATTATCAAATAATCTTTACAAAAAAATTATCGATTGTGGAAGAATTGCTTAAAAATTTATCTCCTATCGAAAATCTTTTCTATAAGCATTTACCGATTATCAAAAAATATTTATAAAAATTTATCGATTATCGAAACATCTCTATTAGAATTTATCTATTATCGAATTAACGGACATTTTCTTTAAAATATTTTCGATTATCGGAATTTTTTCCTTAAATGTATTTGATTAAATTTATTATACATGTTGACGATTATCAAAAATTTATGGATTATCGAAAATATTCTATGAAAATTTAGCGATTATCGTTTTCCAGATAAATTTATCGATTATTGAAAATTTTCTATGAAAATGCATCGATTATTGAAAATCTTCTATAAAAATGAATCGATTGTTTAACATTTTCTGAAAAAAAAAAATAATAATTATCGAAAATTTTATGTAAAACATAATCGATTATCGAAAATTTTATATAAAAAATAATCGATTATCGAATATTTTCTATAAAAATAATCGATTATCGAATATTTTCTATAAAAATTTATCGATTATCGAAAATCTTCTACAAAAATTTAACGATTATCGAAAATCTTCTACAAAAATTTAACGATTATCGAATATTTTCTATATAAATTTATCGATTATCGAATATTTTCTATATAAATTTATCGATTATTGAAAATTTTCTTTAAAATTTATCGGTTATCGAAAATTTTCTATAAAAATTTATCGGTTATCGAAAATTTTCT
>MINK01013122.1:0-15700 GCA_001735545.1 Phormia regina
TTTTTTTTAAAAAAGTAGTGTGCGTTTATAGGAATATGCTCCAGTGTATTTATGGATTTCCACTATTAAAAAATATACTATATACAGTGTGTGATGAATTTAAACAGATATAAATGTATTTCATGATTTTACAATAACTTTATGTTGCAGATTTCTTTTTGCAAATCACTGTCTAAAATTTTGCTTAAGAACACGCTACGAAAAAAAGTCAATCGTGTGCATGAGATCATTTCTTTAATGTAAACAAAATCTTACCCATGCTAAGAAATAAAAATTGTTGCAGAACAATAATTACATTTATTGATTTGCAAACAACTACATATTAAGTATATGTAATAGGTAAGTATGTATGTAGTACAATATATATAAGTTACAAACCTAACTACATACATCCAGTGGCAGAATTGCGGTATATAAACGTCATCATACTATAAGCCACCAGCCATTGAAAATGAGAACATTATGTAAAATTTTCAACAAATCACTACACGTATGTTTAGTAAAAATTTTAGTTTTTTTTTATTTTTGGTTAAAAAACATCTTACATTTATTTAGTGTGTTGACTAAATTGTTGCAACACATTACTTTAGAAGTACGATCAGTTTGTAACATCTAAAAGCTTTTGTTAGCTGGCAAAGAGTCAAAAAAAGTGAGAAAGAGAAAAAAATTAATACAAACATTTCTTTTTTTTTTTTTTTGCTGCAACACCCATTTTGAAAAAACGAACAAATAAACATTGACAGCTAAATCGTGAATGGTTTATTTTTAAGAGCAGAAAGGTAACTTAACTAAATTTGCATAAAACTAATGAAATAAATGGAACAGTGGGTCATGGTAGTATGTGAAGTGAGAAAATTTATTCGAGTCTTGTTGTGAGAAGAAAGAATCCAAAAATTTAGTCGAGTTAGAGATTATTAAATTTATCCGTTCTTATATTAATAATTTTAAATGTTCTAACATAACAGGTGTATATTTAATTTATAGCCCAAAATGAGAATATTTTTCAATATGTGGATAGGGAAGAGCTGAGAATTATTCATTTATTTTTTTTAAGTTATGTTCTTTTGAAATTGGTACTGAAATTTGGGAATTTTTATCGAAGTCTATACATTTTATTTTGTTATTTTCTGGTAATATTACTATCGGCCACATCATATACCCACCATCAAGTTTTTCGAATTTTATGCTACATGGGAGATGGGTGGTAAAGTGGGCCGACTACGTCCAATTTTGTTTCTAAATTTATATTAATCCTTGAATTATTGTACATATCGTATATTCTTCTGTTTAAGAGATATCAGCAGAATAGATGAAATGAAACAACGGACATATTGTGTTTTTATACCGTAGTATGAGTAGCATTAGTTTTTAAAATGAATTAAATTTAAAATATGAAAATTTATTAAACTACCGCTTATGTTGAAATAAAAAATATATTACAAATGAAAAATATTTCAAATAGCTTAATTCATCTTTTTAGGATCAAGTAATTGAAAAAATCATTTTTGAAGAATAAGTTTCCTTGAATCATCGTTTGAATTGAATTCAATATTTATTCGTCAAATTCAAAAGAATTGAATTAAGTTTCACTAATAATACTAAAAATTGTTCGAATGAATTCTTTAATAATCCATTTCACGAGTAATAATTAAAAAATGTTATCATGATTCCTTGACAAACAAAATATACCATTAAAAGATTTGTGAGAAAAATTTGCAAAATTGAGGAACTTAAAATTTCAAAATCAAATAACTTGAAAACTATAAAAAATAAATAGCACACACAAGCATGTTGTCCACAAGAATAAATAATTTAGCAAGAAATTAAAAAAAAAAAAATGGGTCCCCCTTACAAAATTAACATTGTATACTACTCTGCTAAGCCCATACCATATTTCAACAAAAATTTCGATTCTGTCCCACTGTGCATTTTTTTTCAGAACAGAACACAAAAGGCAAAGAGCAGAATAAACGCCATTAGTTTAAAAAATCTGTGTATAATGTTATACTTTGATTTTTTATTATTATTATTTTTATTTATTTTTTTTTTTTTTTTTTTTTTTTTAATTTTTTTTTTTTTTTTTTTTTTTTTTTTTTTTTTTTTTTTTTTTTTTTTTTTTTTTGGACACAAGTTCAGTTAAATTTGTTTCCTTGGCTGTAAGTTAATTTGTAATCTTGTTGTTAAATATCACTGGTCGGCCAAATGATCCTCCCTTATAGAATTGTTGAACTTAATGAATTTTTGTGAATGAATTTGTCTTTAAATTTTAATTTATATATTTTAGCAAGAAAAAAAATTACTTCTCACACATTTTTAGTTTTCATTTTTAATTTTTGTGTTTTGGAAAAACTAAAGAAAAAAAAATAATAATAATAAATTTTGTGACATAAAAAAATTTTATACTACTAAAATTATTATATTCTGTTGGCTAAAGGCATAAATAGTAAAATAAAAACTTGGATATTTTAAATTTAAATATTATTAAAATGATCATATTTGAAAAAATTTTTTAGTTTCATTTATTATTATGAAATAGGAAGCAATTTCTCTACTACTTTAGGATTTATTTTAATCCATGGTTTTTAGTATTTTGCTCATAACTTTTTTAACCCATTTTGCTGAAATAAATATTTGGACAAAATACGCTCAGAATCAAACCTGGACCCAAAAATATATATTTTCTGATTTCTTCGGTGGCCTAAGTCATTTGCCAATTAAACTATAAACATGAATGCTCCTATCAATAAAAAAATATTCGTGTTAGCATAACATATTGGCTATTAAGAAATTAAACCTCTAAAATATTTCCTATATGGACCAACATTTGAACTTTAAAAGTTGCCCTGTAATCATGCAAAATTTCGTTATATACGGACCCTAATGCTATGATCTAAGTATTGAATTTCAATCCCTCCAAAACACCGTGCATTTTGAAAAACAAAGATAAAATTCCATTTAAAAACAAAAACGTCGAAGAAAACTAATGTAACAAAATAGGCCGCATATATTAAAAATAAAACAAAAATGAACACACAACTCAATTTCGTTGCTGTTATTTCTTTATTTTTTTTATTTATTTGTTTATTTATTTTTTTTAGCATGTACACGTATTCCCGTATTCCATACGTTTATCATTAGCCTGAGCGTGCATATGTTTAGCACAAAATAAAAGGAATAAAATAGCATAAAAAATATACATAAAACAAATTATATAGATAGAAAACTACAAAAACAAAATCATTAGATATAGAGCCATGGAGAAATAAAAAATAAACAAGTTCAATCACACTTTGAACTTTTGATATTTAGAGATAAATTATAATACGAACAACATACAACTTAATACATTTTCAGTTGGCATTTTAGCAGTCATTAAATAAAGAAATTGGTACAGTTGTGGATAAAGTACTGATAAGGATTTCTAAAAGATAATCTAGTATTTGTAACTATTTCTTATGTAGCATACAAAAGAAGGATATAGACATTTTAATGACAGTTGTTTTCATAAAAGTTTAGCCTGATTTTTTTGCTACAAATTTATTCGTAATATTTTGGTTAAATAATGCAGATTGCGCGATTCTGATGATACAATACTAAACGAAGGGAAGGTAAGCTAATGCAAATTTATCAAAATATTTTTATTAAGAGAAATAACTAAAGTTGGGTTAAATGTGTTTGAGATAAGGCATCCTTATCAGCCAATTATAATAAAAGTAGAATATAATATAATCAGATTAGAAGAAGGAGGAGATTCTTCTTCAAATCTGACGATATCGGCTATAAAAATTCAATTTGTTATTATTACATTTTTTTTTTTTTGTGGACTTTTTCCTTAAAAAAAAAATAGATATAGAAATGTTTCAGTTCAATGTACTTGTTGGCCTATATTGCGTACAGCAACCACTACTTTTTCCTATAAAACTAATGTTGCAGCAGTAGAGCATTTACAACAATAACTACAAAAAAGAAACTACTATAAGAAACATAAAAGAATGGAGTGCAACATTATTTTGTTTCTTTCTTTCCTTATTTTTTTTTTCGACAAGCCTCCACTTAAACTCACTTGTCTACATGCATGATGGTTTGTATTTTTATATTTAACGAAAAAAAAAAAAAAAAGATGAAACGTGTAGATGTTATGGGATTGAGATGCAAGAGAAAATTGCTTTAAAGTTGCCAAGATTTTGTTGTTGCTGTTTTTCGGTTGTTTATTTTATGTTGCACATTTGTAAAATAGAAAATAAACAAAATGTTTTTAATAACATAAGGTAAGTTAAAAAGAAAAGAAAATAAACTATAAAACTAAAAATATATCAGCGCGCCAAAAATTAACTAAATACCACAAATGCAAAACACAACTCCTTCATGAAAAAAATAAATGTTCAAAATGTACATTAAGAAAAGAATCTAAAAGTTGTGGGTCTCTTAACATGATCACATTTATTTAAATGAATAATACAATATTTGAGACAAATAAAATTCTGTTTTATGAGATTTTTTTTTTTCATTTAAACTACAGTAGCAATTTGAAAGGCAGCAAGTAGCAATATGAGGTATATGTACATGTAAATGTTCGTACAATTGCTACAAATTATATAATATTTTTAACAGCATTAAGAGAAATTAAAAATAATTAAACTTAAAGAGCAGAAGTCATTAAAAAAAATAAGTTCTGTACTTTTTTAAATTAAGTTCATATTAATAGAAATTAATTTAAAAAAAATTGTACTTCAAATGAGTTGATTACTTTAACTGCAGCTGAGGGGATTTGGAAAAATTATAAGCTTTAAATTATTGTTTAATTTTCAAACTTTAAACTTCATATTAAAGCGTTAGTCATCGTTAAGAATTTAGGTTATTTTAATTTTGAACAAACTTGTTAATTCGTTTGTCAAAGTTTTAAAAATAATTTAAAGTTCAAATAAAAATTTTAACTTCAAATATTCTTTAATGTTTAAACTTTTAATTCAACTTAAATTAAAATAAATTTAATTTTACAGCTTTAACTTTAATTTATAGCTTTAATTTAATGCTTAAAATTGTACTGAAGTACTAAACTTTCATTTCAATTAGTAAGAGCTTTTATTTAAAGCTTATTTTTTTAGTTTATTTTACCTTAATTTTAGATAAGAAGTTACATTTTTTTCAGTAGCATTGTGAAATATGTTGTAAATTTTTAATCACTATATGTGTGTAATTTGTAACTAAGTATCTTCATTATTTTGCGAATAAAATCAAATTATTTTGCAATGATTGATAACCAGGGAAACCACAATATGCAATTGCATATTTTTTCCTCGACATTGAATAAAGCCATTGATAAAATATTTATCCGTTTCAGAACAAATAAACCTTTTTGACATTGATTTGTTAGTGCATATTTTTGCATATATTACCCTTAAAGGCATATTTTTGCATTTGGTGATTTTTAGTGCATATTTGTAGCATATTTTGTTATTTTTAGGGCATAAATGAACCCTTTTAGAGCATATTTTGACATCTTATGAAAAGTTCTTCAAATTTGATTTTACAAAAAAATTATAAAATAAAATATGATTGATATTAATGTTGAAAAAATAATATATTTTTTAATGAAAGCTTATCGACCATCAACCACAAAAATGGGCCGTAAATAAAACTTTACAGAGAGAGCATTTTTGTAATTGTTTTTAAATGACACTTTTACGTCAATTAAATTTTATCAGATGGTCCAAATTATTTTTACTTATAGATTTTCATCAAAACAGGAATATCGAAAATTCTGGCGTTCAGGGATCGATATGGTAATTTTAATAATTCCTGAACAAATAATATTGATTAAAACCAGATTGGTAAGAGAATAGAAGATTAATAACGTTTTTATGAGATAGAATAGAAAACAAGAAATCAAATTTCGATAAGGTTGATCTATTAAAGTTTTGCCTTAATTTAAAACATTGAATTATTAATAAACCCTTTCTTTCTTTCTTTCTTTGTTTTAATAAAAAAAAAACATAATTTTGTTAAAGAATTGTAAAAAAATTTGTTTTACGTACATATTTTCGCGTTTTTAAACCATATTTTTGTTTTCTACTGCATATTTAATGCGCATAAAAGCCATTATTTTAGAGCATATTATGGTTTCCCTGTTCATAACATATAATTTATCTCTATGATTAAATAATAAAAATTTTAATTTTTAGTATTTTCGATCTTTATAAATAATTGTAGAGCGCATTAAAACGTAATATAAGAATATCTTTAAGAAAATTTTAATTAATTTATTTTATATTTTATTTAACCAAATTAGACAAGTCGTTTTCGATATATGTGCAATCTTCTTTATTATATAAATATTTTAGAGACTTAATAATTGATATTAACGTAGATAAGAAAATGTTTAATTTTTAAATTTTTTTTATGAGTTAAATAACAGTTCTTTTAAAGTTTTTAAAATAAAATTTTAAAATCAAAATTTTTCTTAATCTTTTAACAAACTGGCCACACAATTTCTTTATTTTCCTAATCAACATCCGCAGTAAATATTTCAACAATTACGAAATCAATTTATTTTTAAAGCTAATTACTTTTCTATTCGATTTTTTTTATTTTTTTATTTTCCTAAACTAATTATTGATTTATTTTCTACTTCATTATCTATAACAAATCTTATAGTTGTTTTCGCAAAACAATTTAAGAGAAAAGATATATTTCGAACATAGAGGCAAAAAAGTTCAATATGCAGTTTTTGTTATTTTTGAATTTATATATTTTTTGTTTTTTTTTTTTTTATATATATATTTTCTTATTTTAAATTTTATCTACACAAATAACGAGTAAAATTCATTCTGTTTCAATTTACATGCAATGCGGAAATTTTACAGATGCTGTAGTAATAAAAAAAGAATTAAAGTTTTCTTTTATTTTTCCAATTTAAAACCCCCCACCCTTCCCATTATTTGTTTTGTTGTTGTTTGTAGCCTTTACAAAAAATAAAAGAGAAAAATTCGTATAAAAATTTAAAAGGCTAAAAATACATCAAAGTCCAAATAGAATATTTTCTCTCATTTCGATTGTAAAAACAAAAAAAGTTTATAAAAAAAATATTTATTTTATTTGGTCGAACATCGAATAATTTTTGTTTACTTTCGTAAGCACAAAAGTGAAGTATATTTGTCGGTGTTGTCAACTCAGTGCTTTTAACACTGTTTTAGTGCTTTTTTAAAAATTTGAACGCGAAAAAATATTGAGTCAGTGCTCGGTGCTTTTTTCAGTGCTTTTATTTAATTAGTTTTAATTGAATTCCCTAATTCGTGCTATGGTATTATATCGAAACCTAATCGCGAAAATGTCGTAAGTGCAGAATACAAAACTTTATAGGAAAAGCATTTTTTTGATGGTTTACACATTTTATGTATGAAATACATCAATTATAATAATATTGCTTTCACTATTCATATGAAATGACACTTAATACGTCGAAGAAGTTTTGACAGCTGATGTAAATGATTACAAACTATTATTAAAATATATATTTTTATGATCAAGGTTCGACATTTTTATATAATATATACAAATATAACAACAATGCTTTCCAGAAATATATATTTCTTTAGAGGTTTCAGTACGATTAATTAATACTACGTTATTTTATCATAATTTATGAAAATATTTATCTTGTTATTTTTAAACATCTTTACCCGGTTTGACATGCCATTACAAATCGTTTCAGTAAAGTGAATAAAAGTTCCGTTATTAATTTTAAAACGAGGACATATACGTACAATTTTAATTTATAGAACTAATTGATGATAACAAAAAAATAAAAATATTTTCGAAAAATTGCGCGCTTTTTAAGTAGTTTAGTGCATTTTTAAAATTGAAAGTTGACAACGCTAATATTTGTGCAGTTTTGTTATAGACGGACCAAACGACCCATCCACAGAACACACACGTAAAAGCTTCAGAGAAGTTAAGAAAAAAAAATACTTAAACGTTAATGGTTCAGAATTTTTGTTTATATTAATGTTTAATGAAATATAAAAAGTAGCTACTATAAATGTTTTTATAAACAATTTAATTATTTATAGCTTTATGGGGTCTTCTGAATTTTTAATAAATAAATTAATGAAATTTCTCCTATTGAAGCTCTTATAAAGGGTTAGTTAGTTGCACGATGTAATATTGTTAACAGGGCTTCAGCTTGAAAAGTAAAAATTGTTTTTCAAATCTTTGCAGAAATTCCATAAAATGTATACATTTTATTTTATTGTTCGTACTTTTTCAAGTGCATATTTTAATTTATTTTATACATATTTAAACTTGCCCTGATTATTAAACTAAAAGTTTTAATAATTTCAAAGAGATCAGAAAAATAACACATTCATTCATATTAAAGTTGTAACTGTAATCCCGTTAATTTATTTTAAGAACAAAATCTTAAAATAATAAATTAATTTTTTGCAAATTTTAGTTCTAAATATGAATTTAGAACAATATTTGTAATAATACTATAATTTTTTACATTAAAATATTTCCAAAGTTATACTTTGTGCAAATGAAATAATTTTTGGTTTTTTAGATTTTAATTTGTTGTAGACATTAGAAACCTATTTTGTACAATATTTTATTTCACAATAATACTACAATGAATAATTTTATTAAAATATTTGCACTTTATGTTTTTAAAGTATTTACAAATAATTTATTTTTATAATAACTTGTGTACTCTTTAAAGTGCATTTGAAAGCAAAAATTATCAGTAACAAATAAGTGAACTTTATCAGTAAATAATTTCCTTCATGCCTTATCATAATTCAATTATAAATTGAGTGAATTATGTCTTTAACGACACTGCGAGAAACTTGTGCCAATTGAATTAATGAAACGGTCCCTCATACCGATTGAATACCCATTAGTACTTAACTCCTAAGCAAAGTTTAATTGGAGAATAACTGTCACTAAATATTAGTTAAGAGTCAACTAACTATAAAACGTTTAAAAACGTTAAAAGAACATGTTTTTGATTCGGGGTGCCGCAAATAAAACTAAAAAAAAAAATTAATAAAAATAAGTAAAAAAACTTTTAAAAAGGAAAAATTGTTCTTAAATTTTTTTTATATTAATCGGCTTTGAGTATGTACTCTTGGACCAGTCCTGTGACCTGTCCTATGATCTGTTTCAAGTTGCTAAATAGCCATCTAATATGACAAGCCTTTCATATAAATTTTCCCAACTGGAAAAACTAACAGAATTAAATAGTAAATAATAGAAATTAATTTCCCGTAATATAGATGTTAATAGTTTTCAAAGCAGCATTAAGCATTAATTGCCAAAATTGTTCTATAAATTCAACAAACCTATAGACTTTCTGACATTTTAACCGCCATCGTTATATCAATTGGGATTATCGTTCAACTTTGATTTTCTAATCTAAAAACTTTTAATGTTCATTACAATAAATTATATCGATTTTACTAGAGTTTAAGAATTATCTTGCTTGGAAATGGTTCAATGCTACGAACTGTACTTTGGTTACTAGAACTTGTAGACCCACAAAAAAGGAACTATAAAGAGAATGATATATGAAATAATATAACTAGAGTTTTCTAAACATTCAGAATTATCATATTCATAGATGCTTCAAAAGCAACGACCTGTACTTTGTTCACAAAATTGACATGAACTATTAGACAGCTACACGGATCGAGATTGCAAAAACGATTCAGACTTATTTTGTTATCGAAAAATGTTGTTGCTTCTTGAAATAAAATAATGCGACTTTATTAGAATATATAAATTATTTTGTATAGAAAGTTAATAAATAAATTAATAAATAAAGGTTCAATTGAGATTAAAGGTATCCAAATCTGAAAGCGAGATTGCAAAAGTTCTTTCTATCACCATATGATTTCACCTAGTGATATTCATCATAACCAGTTTCGACTGTAAACAAAATATAAAATTAATTTTTAATAAAAAAAAAAAAAAAAAACACATAAATTTATACAATTAACAACAGTCTGCTGAAAAGTATCTTAAGAAATGACTAAGGAAAACTCATATTTATTTAATAAGAAAAATTTCATATAAAATTCAAATACGTATATTTTTTAACGACTAATAAATTAATCATGCAAGACATTTTTGAAATATATATAATATAAAATAAATTATATATAAATTATTTAGTTCGTGTTGTGGTTTTTTACCAGTAAAAAAAAAAATTAAATAATCCAATATGCATAGAAGGAAGATACCACCATAACAGTTGATTACATTTATAAAAAATAGTTTAATATTTTATTTGCAGGAAAAGAAAAATAATCCAATCCAAATTAGTTTTATGTTTATAAAATAGAATATAGGAAGTTCAGTTTCATTATTGTCTATTTAAAGTTGTTTTAAAAGACACTTTTGCAATATTATTTTTACACAAAAAGAGGATTTTTTTCACAAAATTACTTAAAGGTTTTTATATAAATTTATTATATTTTTTCTCAAAGAATTTTTCATTTATATAAATAAATCTTACGTCATGTTAATAAATTCTTTAATTTGTATTTTTGATATATTTCAATCTACTTTATTAAATTTCTTTAATTGGTTATATTAAACTATGTTTTTTTTTTTATATTTTTCTTAAATTCTTTAGATGTTTTTGTTCAATAAAACGGAAACTGCGTCATTTCACATAATTATTTACTTAACGAAACACAGACGATACACAAATATACATTTTATTTTTTATTATTATTGTTGTTGTTTTATTATCATTGTTATAATTTTATTATGTATATTTATTATAAAGATGTTATTTTTGTTTAATCACATATAATTTTATAATATTTTATTTTGTTGTTGTTGTTGTTGTTTTTTCCACTGTTACACTTTCAAATATTTATGAAAACATTATTTACTATTCACGGTCAAACAAATTGTTGTTATCGTTAGATGATGTTGTTCTTTTTTTCTCTTATTGATACAACAAATAAAATTCCATTAATTTTTTTTTTTTTTTTTTTTTGGTATTATTACATTTTATATATATTTAAATTATATATTGTTTAAATAAAACAAAATTTATTTGTAAAATAAAAATAAAGAAACAAAAATTGAATTTTTTGAAAAGAGAAAAGAAATTCACGAAAAACACGCGTCTACGTAACGTTTAAACATTTTTACTGTCAGACTTGCTCAAGGAGACTAAATGTGAAAATAAAAGCCGATGAGGAAAATTCACTTGCTCCCGAAACATACGAATATAAAAATCAAACGACCGACACAACTAGTGGATGATGAACAAGAAAATGAAGAAGCAACAACAATAATTTACAGCAATGCAAACAACAATGCGATGTTGTTGTTTAATTTTAATAGAGAAAAAATTAAATAAAGTGCCCTCACACAAATATACGTACATACATTCATACAAATCAGTGATGGAAAAGTTGATACTATAGTACTTTTTTGAGACTATTGAAAATTTAAAAGTACCGAAGTACTTCTTCGAATCATTTGATACCCTCAAACGAACAGCTGGATATTTAATAAATCGACTTAAAGATAAATTTTATAAATGAAACTATATTTTAGAATTTATTTTTTGGTTTAAATCTACCTTTTTAACACTTTTGATACATATTTACAATTATTATTAACGAAACTGCGATGATCACTATCTTTGATTAAATGTTGGGTGCATCAAGTTCCAAAAAGATAGTTAGTTTTAATTTATATAATTGTATATAATAACTACTAAAAACTACAAGTTTTTATTCCCAGTTAATCAAATTGTAGCGAAAATGTTCCAAATTTTAGATAATAATTTATTATAAGAATTGTTATTTTAATTTTTATTATTACATTCGGGAATTTTCTTGTATATGTTTATTGGCCTTGGAAGGCCAATTACTTGTTATGAAATAAATAAATATCAGATATTTTAATGAAACTAAAGCTGAACACAGAAAAAAAATTTATTTCCTATATATATTCTTAATTCATTCAATCTCTTACTTGACTGATTTATTATTAATTGGAGGTTTAAATTTGAATTTGAAGTTTTTAATTGAATTAATTATTTTTATATTTGTATATTTGTTAATCGGTGACATTTTTTTTGCGTATATTTGACTAATTTTTTCATAAGTTTGTTTAATTTAATCTGAATAAAATTATGTAATAATTTGCGGTTGCTGTGCTACTGGTGCTCTAAAATTTTGTACTTTGAGGATGAAAAAAGTACTATTTGAAATTTATTTTGATACCGAAAAATATTTTCATTTTCCATCCCTGTTACAAATATTTAGACCTGATACATAAGTGAAACGAATAAACCAAACGAATACACAAAATATCTACAGAATACGGGTGCCTCAGCTGTGATAAGCTAGTTTTTGTTATTGTTTTATGCATGTATTTATGTAGTAGTTGAAACGGATACCAATTGAGCGAGAGAGGGGTTCCACATTATGAAAAAAAGAACAACAACAACAAAACTCCCTGTGCGAGATGTTAAATAAAAGTAGTGGTGGTGATAGTGCTATTTTATTTAACAGTAGTTAAAATTTAATTATGATCACTTAAGAAGACAACGTTCCTAAAATTGAATTGTAATACTGACTTTCTGAAAATGTTCATCACTTTTTATCACTTGATTTATAACTCCTGTACCTATCTATTGGTAGGGAAGACTGGGGTAGTTTCGGCAATGACGTTTTCGATATGAAGCAGCCATTGTCCATCACTAATTATTTATGTAAATATACTAGATGCAGATGCAGATGTTTTAGTATTTTTGCAAATGTTTTTGTAATATTTTGACTCTAATTTTTGTGAAAGTGAAAGCCAAACCTTTGTAGGAGATTTAAAGAAATAGAGAAAAGAGTCTAAGTAGTGCTTTCGGGGTGTATTCTGCATTTTAAATCGGCATGGGTTAAATGTATGATGTTTTGCATGGTGTTAAGACTCCTACCTCCTCCGGTAGAAATTACAGTAATATTGATTCGCGCATAAAATACGAGATAATTATTTAATAAGCAATATTATTGTATTTCATTTTAAGGGTTAAAGAAATATGTTTATTATTTTATTACTTTTATCCAGCTTTATCCCAAAAATGTTATACCAATATATTATTGTTCAATATCCAAAGATTATAAGAAGCTATAATATTTTTAAATCTGTTGAATACATTCTTAGATTCAGACCTTTAAAAAAAGTAATTTTTTAAAGCATACAAATCTAAACGATTTTTCCTCTAACATTGTTTAAAAGCTCAAGTCAAAGAAATCTATATTTTTTCAGTACCAATAAGTAGTTCATTAATTTTAAAATCTGTCGGTAGGATTCTCATAACATCCTTCATTTTCTTCAAACAAATTTTACAACTTTTCTCGTAATCGTTATTCAAAGTATTTGGATTTGAATCAAATAAACGATTATTGTTATATATAAAGATTTAGGACCTTGGAAACAAAGATATTTAAACGAACTTATTTCGTTCAATTAACTTTGATCGTAGAGAATTTTTTTGATTTTGGATAATATGAAATATATTCATATAGAATTAATATCCCAATATGTTGGAATAACATTTTAATTTCTTCCAGTTTTTCTTATGTAAATCCATCGCCTTCACTTATTTAGATATTCATGAATGTAAACGAATACAATTCAAAACACAGAAGAACGAATAAGAATTAAATTCTGCGAGTCTAGTAAATACAAACACGATTCATCATTTTATTTCCAAACAAATATAAAATAAAATACAAACCGACTAAAACTGCTAAATATATATAGAGGGAGCACTTAACGAATTCAGAATTTAACCCCCAAAAAAATGTTAACACACACAGATAAACTTACATACACGTGCAAAAAAGTAACATTAATCAAAAAATATTTTTAAGAAGGGGTGCATAAGTACAATAAAACGAATTTATAATAAAATATAAAAAAGAAAAGATAACATAATTTACTCTCACTTATAAACATAACATAATAAAAAACTATGTAAAAAGCCCAACACAATGTTAACATTATGTTAAAACTTATTACTGTTCTGAACATTGAAATGTTAGTATAAAGTTAATCATCATTAAATGTGTACCTTAAGTGGAAGGTAATTTGTTTTACTTTTATAACGAAAACAAATATCACGATTTCTAATAAGAAATACAATTTTTTTTTTTTTTATTTCCATATTGTTGTCATGTGTTTTCATTTTATGTTAGCGATAACAATTTTTAACAATATCTACTTCAATTTAATATTAATAAAACTTTAGCAAAAAATCCAAAACATTGAAAAAAAAATTGGCAAAATAATTATGATAGACAGATACTATTTAATTTAAGTGTTATCATATGAGATTTTTTTTTTAAATTTATTTCAAATACAAATGTAAACAAACTTTTATTTGATACTACATAAAGCAAATTTATTTTGTTTTATTAAAAAATTATTGCAAACAAATATATTTTTTTACTTCTACTCATATTACTTTACTGATAAGTTTTTTTTTATGTAACAAATATTTTTGTTAGTTTTTGCTTTTTATATAAAATGACTCATTTATTTAAATGTCATAGTTAAAGGGGGGTTAAATGTGGCAAAATAAGGGAATGAATAATACAAATTGTCATATTGCACTTTTACTTTCTAGGATTTAGAAATGACTCATAGTCAACGCGAATTAAGGAAACAGTAGCTGTATAGATGATATACAGTGTACAATGGAAACCTTTCCTAATTTTTTATAAATTGAACAGAATTCAAAATAAATTTAAATAAGTCAGTATTTTGTTGGGTATCCATTGCTTTTAAGTACTGCTTTATAACGACGATACATTGAACCAATTAAAGAGTCAATAGTCTCTTTTGAAATATTTTGCCATTCCCTTATAACCGCAGTCAATAAATCTGGTGTAATTTTGAGTCCGTATTTTGCGATCTACTATTTCCCATAGATTTTCTATGGGGTTGAGATCTGGTGATTGGACAGGTCACTACAAAATATATACCTCATTGGATGGTAACCACTCGGTTACAGCCCTAGAGGTGTGTTTGTGGTCATTATAGTTTTGGAATCTACAAACTAGTGGCATATTTTCCTCAGCGTATGGATACATTACATCGCTTAAAATTGCTCTGTATCCTATACCAGTCATAGTATCTTTTATAATATAAATTGGACCCTTACCTTGGTCTGAAATACATCCGCAGACCATAATATTGACACCACCAAACTTAACTGTCTTGTTAGTATATTTTGGTTCCAATTTCTTTCCCTTTGGTCGTCTTACAAATGTTCTCCCATCCATCGCTGCCTCTTAAATTAAATTTGGACTCATCTGAAACTAGGACAGTTTTCCATGTCTGTCTTGTCCAATTTAAATGATCTCTGGCAAATTGAATTCGAGCTGAGCGATTCTTTTTAGAAATAAGAGGTTCTTTCACAGGACTATAACAAACGAGACCAGCCTCATTTACCCTGCGGCCAACTGTTCGAGTACTAATTTCCAATTTAAGATTATTGACTACCTCCCAAGGAATAATTTTTGGTCATTTCTTAAACTCTTTGTCTTTGTCTTCCTCCAAGATGTTGAGTTTTAACAATACCTGTCTCACGAAATTTTTTTTATAATTTTCGAAATTGTTGACTTATTAATTGAATATTTATCACAGATAGTTTTTTGTTTTAAACCAACACTAA
>MINK01013124.1:397-12756 GCA_001735545.1 Phormia regina
ATTTTGATAAATTTTCCTTTTATAGCAAATTGTTAATTTTGTTCGAAATTTTTAAGAAACATTCTTTTATATGAAATTTAATTAATTTTTTTTTCGTGATATTTGAAGTAGATTTTCATATACAGGGTAAATTTTGGAAACTTTGATTTTAGGAAATTTTGATTAATTTTTTTATTTTTACAGAAAATTTTTAATAAATTTTCATGTTTCATGAGAACGCCCAAAAATATTTCCCATGTCTTCCGATTTTGATAATATAAGGCATATGTATACCATATTGTTTTTCAATCACTAAATTTATAGTGAACATATTCTTATATATGCAATCTGCTCAAAGTTTAAAGTTAAGCACTTTTGCATTTTTTTTAACTTTTCGGACAATAAAATATTTTAAAAATGATAATAATAACAAATAAAAACGGAGATCTTTAAATAGCTCCATAGATTATTTCTATATCCAATATCAACCAAATCAGATTACCCTCCGAAAAAATATTGCCATTTTTTATAAATCTCTTATGGCATGGACGTTATATTTCTTAACATCTTAAATTTTATAGTTAATTTACTATTAAAGTATTTTGGAGGCAAATATATATATTTTTGTTTCAATGAAAATCTATCTAACTATGTATAAATTTTAACAAAAATAATATTATTACAAGGGTATGTTTGAAATTTTGTGTTAATTTTGAAAATTAAATAAAATTAATCTTTCAACATTGAAACAATTTTTTCTATATATTTATATAGAAATTGTATATTTAAATTTTAATTTATATTTATCAATAGGTTAGCTTGTTATAACATTTTAAAAATTTAATTAATGTTAATTATAACAAAAGTTATGGACACATTTATTTTAAAAGGTATTAATTAATATTAATCATACGCAGTAGGTAAAATAAATTTTGATGTAAAGATAATTTTAAAAATGTTGCATAATTTTTTTTTAATATTTGTAGTAAGAAAAGAGAACAAGTAAAGCTTTTAAAATGTTAATAGAATGTTTGTAAAAAATTGAGCACAGTGGGCTTAAGTGATAAGCTATTTTTTATAGTGATAAAAAATATTAAATTGTGGAAAATATAACAAGCAAATAAAAAAGGAATATTAAATGCCTGGAGTAAGAAACGTGAACAAGTAAAGCTTTTAAAATATTAAAAAAACATTTATAAAAATTGAGCACGGTGGAAATTACTAATAATTATTTTATCATACTGGCCAAATAATATAATTTTTTTTAAATTGTTAAAAATAAAAAAGAATTTTAAGTACGTGTAGTAAAAGTAACTTTTTTATTTTTGAAGTCAATAATTAATATTAATCATACGCACTAAGTGTACTATATAGCAGATTCAAGATAAATTGCAAAATACTCCTTTGTAAATAGTTTCTAAACGGAAAATGCTGTATTTTAAAGCATTTTAATTTTTTTTATTTAAAACAAATAATGGATTTAACTATAAATTGCAGTTTCTTAGTTAATTATTTTATTTATAAAATAATTAAAACGAATCAATACTTTTAAGTTCCCCAAAAATTTCTTACATATTTAAAAAAATAACAGTTTAAGGAAAAACAAGTTGTATGCTTAAAGACCTAAATAGAAAAAAAAAAGACATCTATCTTCTACTCGTTATTCCCCCTTTGTACTTAACACAATTCAATACATTTTAGTTTTAAACACAACTGACTGACTTAGTGCTTAACCCTTATTTTTTTTTTCTTTCGACATGTTCTCATCTGTAGAGTTTATGTTTTTTATTCTTCTTCATATTCTTCTTATAACTTACATAAATTTATGTTTTCCATGCATGTTTGAAATTGTTACCACGTTCTATTACAGCTACAACTCTTAACACTACTAAGACTAAACTACAACATTGCAAATATATTTTGGCTTTAAATGCATCTGGCAGGCTACTAGTATGCAACACATGTGAATGCATAGTTGTAAGTAAATAAAGAAACATTCAACAAAAATGTTTTTTTTTCGCATTCTCGTATTTTGATTATTTTTATTTGAAAAAGCTTTGCTCAACTAAGTGAAACTATTAAGAAAATTTCATTCTAAAATCTTCTATTTATTGGATAATGAAAGAAAACTATAAATAGAATAGGAAATTTAGAACGAGTTCATAAACATCGCTTTTAAATAAAGTGAATGAGTGAGTTAGTGAATAAGTGTGAAGGGATATTGAAGTCGTGTTGTTTAATTTATAGAAAATTTCATTATATTTAGCTAAAGATTTAAACTGTTGAATGTGATGAACTCATATGTAATATACTAAAAGAAGAAGAAGAAGAACCAATTCGCATGAACTATTTATAGTTTCTTTTTAACATGAACATACAATATGTGCCATTTTTCTTTACATTTTCTTGGAACAACTGCTAGAGTTCTTTTTTTGTTTATTTCTTTTTCTTTCTTTAATTTTTGTATGAGCTTCTTTAGCTTATTTATGCTTTAGTTTCGGTTATTTATATTTTAATTCTATAAGAAAATCCATTCTACTTTATAAAGCAATAGTGAATGAATAAAATCTTGTTTCACTTAATATCCGTAGCCACGAAATAAATAAAAAAATAGCATTCATATTCTGTGAATTGAATAAGATGCAACCAACCAACCATCCATCTATCCATTCATCCACTCATTCACTCATTCATTGATATAGAACACATACTTATATTTTCCCTAGCATACTTTTTTGGATTGTAGTGTTATTATTTGTATGTATTGTATACGATTGTATGGATTTAAGAAATTTCAGCTGCGAATTGCCAGAAATTGAGCCAACAGCTATAACCATATCCATCCATTTGGTTCGTTGGTTGCCTGCTTGGTATGTATGACTGTCAAACATTTTGTTGTTTAACTACTTGTCTGATAGTCTGTCAAATGGTTGAAATGTCTGTCCGACCTTCTGTCAATTTTACTAACTATTGGGTTATTCATTGACACGAGCATCTTTTGAACAAGTAACAAGTTTTTTTTCTTTATTTTTTACTTTTTTTTTCTTTGCTTAAATTATCAAAGAGACAGTCAACTTGTGCCTTTTATTGATGCACATGTATGCAGGCAAGCATTCAAGCATTTTCTTATCCTGTCGATTTCGATTTATGTATGTGCGTTTGTCTATCTGTCTGTCTGTCTCTCTGTCGTTTAGTTAGTCAATTGAAATCAGTGAAAACTAGGTTTCTTCCTGAGGCTTTAAGATAACACCTTATATTTGTATTCATATGTATGTATTTCGTACAAGTATTTTCCCAAAAATTTATTTATGTAGAATTTACACATGTGTGTGTTTTTCTGTGTGAATTTATATTTGTGTTGCTGATGACACCCACTCTTTAAGAGTTTTTAGATTTATGTGGATTTACCGGTACTTATTTAGTTTAACTTTCGTTATATTCAGGGTAGGGAATGAATGTTATAGATAAAACTATATCATGGCTATATTTATATCCTACCGAAAAATTAAAATTTGGCCTTGAAGTAGTAATATTTCCAAAAACTTTATATGAATGATTGGCAGTGTATTTATATTATATATTATTATCAGCAAAAATTAAAAACAATAAGTTTATGAACCTTATTTACAAAAACGAAGTCCTTAATACCAACAATGGCTTCAGAAATCAGCCTTTTATTCAGGTTTTTAAAACCGGTTTTTTGTCTCCATTACTCCGCCACTAATTAACCGATCATGGTAAATTTTAATAGCAATATTCTGGAAGGGATTTCCAATTGTTTGTTATATATAATATATATGTCAGTTAATGGTGGGCTTCATAAACGCCATTTCAACCGACACACAGGCGGACTTTTTGATCTCTGACCAAAATTGTGGTAATTACAAGCGAAAAATGTGAAGGATATTAAAATACTTATTTCATTGTTAAATATATTAGTGGAATTATTAGCTATAATTTAATGAATGAAAAAATATAAAAAACCTCTTTCAAAGATATAAAAAAGATCCTTGAAAGAGATATAACAATATATTATTTAGTAAGCTACCAAAAGATTGCTGGTAAATATTTAGTACGTTAAATAAAATTATTTAAATTATTTAGCAGAGTTTTAGACCAACAATCTAATATTTAAATATATATTAAAATTTTAAATTTATGTCTTAATATTCCCTACCCTGTCTTAATATATCTCTTTATATTCTCATGCTTTATTTAGATATTTCCTATAAAAAATATTCACACACCCGTATAGAAAATTGTTTAGTAGAATACTCAATTCAAATACAAGCATAATATAAAGAAAGTATAAAATTCATTTTCATTTTTTTAAAGGAAACTTTAACTTGAGCAGTTCTACTTTCTCCTACAGAATTTTTGAACTCATACAATCATATGTATACATCATCCTGATGCAAAACTTAAACAGGAAAGTCACACTATACAACAGAGCAATTCAATGCAGTAAGTACTTAGTTGCTGCTGCTGCTCTTGTTGTTGTTGCAACACTATAGCAACATTGAAGTTAAAGTCAACATAGTTAAGAGGGTATAAAGGAAAAATAGTCCTTTTTTTTCTTAACACATACCTTTTTTTTTTCCTCTCCCACCTATTTTATACATTTACACTATTCAAGTTAAGCAAATCACATTTTTTATTCATGTCTTCATTAGGCGACTACAATGAACGACCGAAAAAAGTCATACATACATATATAAGAAATAAAATGAATCCCGTATCCTTTTTTTTGTTAAAATAAAAAGGTTAAAATGCAACAAAGTAAGAGAGAAAAAAGGAAATTAAAAAAAAAAGACAGCAAGACAGTTTAGAATGTATGAGTCTTTAATATGTATATGAGCATAAATATTAAAGAAAAAATGAAACTTATCGTGTGAAAAATTTCACTAGATGCCTGAATGCTTAAAATCTTGTACTTACTCATACAACATATGAATGTGAACTTTTAATTTTTTTCTATATAATATTTGAAGTACTTTGGCATATGGTTTAGTTTTTGTTGTTATTATTTTATATATTTTATATACATATGTATAAATACATACATGAATGTTTAGATGTGAATAACTAGGTTTCTTTTATATTAAGATAAATATATAAATGCATAGATGCAGGCGCAATTTATGAAAAAAAAAATTAAAGGAATTGTTTGAATTTTAAAATATTTTTAAATCTGAAATTTACTTTTTTACAGAATAATGATTTCTATACCCTTCGGAACAGGTGTAAAGGGTTTATATTAGTTTTTCAATCCGTTTGAAATTTTCACAATTTTTTTCGCAGAGCAAAAAAGATGATATGATATGTAAGTCCGCTAGTGTGTCGGTTGAAATGGCACTTAAAAAGCTTACTGATAGCTGCCCTATATAGCGTATATATCAAATGATCGAAAATAATTCCGTGAACTTTGCTATTTTAATTCAGTAAGATCAATTCATAAATCGAGGAGAAATATTCGTAAAAATCTGTTTTTAGAACCCGTTTTTGAGATTCAAGGTAGTTTCAGATTTTTTAAATGAATCTTTTGAGTCTTTGTGTAAGCCAAAATATATAAATATAGAGTTGTTATTGTGTTAATAAAGTAACGCTTGCTATGATTAGCTAACTTTCCTTGTATTAAAGTTTTTGTAATTTGAAAAAAAAAAAAAAAAAATTGTAAATCTGAAAGTATGAAAGAAAGCATACTTTAAGGCGAATATTTTATTATTTTTCTTTAATGCGGTGAAGGGTTAAACTAAATCACATTTACTTTCACTTCATAAGGACCTTTAGAAGCCAATGCATAGAATACACAGGTATTATATATTTTTTTTTTTTCTAAAATTATAATTTTTTTTTAGACGTTTTTTTCCACATAATTAATGATAACTCAAAAAGTTTTAGTCTGATTTTATTGAAATAGACATCTTTAAGATTTGCTTGATATTAAAATGGTCAAAATTGGTTAATAAATAGAGATGTTATGGACCTAAACTAGGAACACTGGGTATCCGTTTCATACTTTTTTGCTATTCTTTCTAAAAGAAAACCATATACGACAACGAAATATTGTATAAATAGTATGAGAGTCGATATAAACTTGTAAACTAAAAATGGGCGTGGTCTGCCCACTTTATCGCCCACCTCCCATATAAGGTGAAATATCAACGAAATTTTGTACAAATACAAATTTTGTAAAAATGAGCGAATTCACTGAATTGCGAATAAATTCGCTATTACATGTGGCTTTACAATAATGCAATAAATCTGAAAAGTTTTTGATTTTTTTAAAACAAAAAACTTTGATATAGAAAATATGTTTTCTGTTTTTTTTTTGTTAGTATAACTCCGAAAAATTTAAAGAGATTAAAGGTTGTGTAAATATAATTTTTTCTAAGTTTATAATATAATAATATCGAACTAACACTTTTTGATATCATTAATTAAAAAAATTTATAATTTTAGAAAAAATTTAAAAAAGCACCTCTCCATAGAATTGGACTACTGGAACCATAATACATCAAAATGTTTTTTCAAGCCTTTAATTTTTTTTTCGATTTTGTTGCCTTGTGATGTTAAAAAATTCTGAAACATCGACTTAAGATTAAAATATATCGTACAGGACATTTCGCGATAAGTTTGATTTTATACATGAATCTTTATAAATCTAAAAGTGTGCACAAAAAACTGCGTGCATACTTTTAGGCTTAAAATTTTAAAAATCATACTTTATGATTAAATACCTTCAAATTCTTCCTTTTACAAAAGTCTATGGAAATTTGATAAAAAAATAATACACACATTCACAACATGTAAAAAAACCTTCATACGTGCTAAATAGATAAAAAACTGGGTTGCATATTATTCGTGCCATTTTATTTTACTGACTGAATATTTTGCTTACTTGCTTTCGTGCCGCTCAACCACTATAGCTAGCGTTCTCCCTAACACCAACAACAGCAACAACAACAGTCTGTATTCAACTTAGCTGCTGCTGTTATTGGAGTTGTTAGTTATTAAAAAATATTTCTGGTACTCTTTAGTCATATTTTTATTTATTTTTTTTATATTTTTTTTTGTAATATGAAAATAGTAGTTATTTTGGTTTATGGTTACCTTTAAAAAGGTGTGGGAGTGTGGAAAATTGCACACCTGTTAGCGTTCAGTTGAAATAATTTCCGTTTAGTTTTGTATTTTCTGTTTTATTTAAGTTTATTCTTATTTTATTTATTTTTTTCTGGCATTTCTACACACCAGCCGTTTAGAGTTTTTAATAAGGAAATCTACTTGAGTGTGAAAATTCTTGTTCTTCTTCTTTAGCATTTAAATAAATTTATTTTAAAATGAAGTTAAAGATTTGAACAGACGCAGCAGAGTTAGAGAAAGAAAATAAAATGAAGTTTTGTTGTGAGTTTAAAACATATTCAAGGGAAATTGTGTGACAGATTTTGTTTAGAAAGTTTTTAAAATGTTTTAATAGGAGATAAAGAAACGAGGTTGGTATTAAAAGGAATTTTGAAGTTTAATCATTTATCTGCAGTTATTTATACCAAATTATGATTAACCTTTAAGCTATTATGAAAAATATTTTTAAAACTTTTTTATGTTTAATGAACCAGTTTCGTGATTTTTAATACCTGGCTGAAGTCAGAAACGTTTGAATTTAAAAATATTTCCCCTAAAGAATTTCCAAATTCTTTTAATTGAAATATTATGACCAATTAAGTGATTAAATAAACTTTGAGATTGTTCTAATGAACTTTTTAATTGTATCAATTACTCAAGTGCTACGAATTTAAATTATATATAAATTAAATAAATTATATAAATTAATCAAATATAAAAATAATTTATTAATTAAATAATTTAATATAATTTTGTTCTATAAGTGTCAGTAATTTGAAAGCTAATAAATTGTTTAATTTTTATTAGAAAAATATTAGAAAATTGGAATATTGATCAATTGTGTGATTAATACAATTAAAAATGTAATCGGAATAGTTTTTATCTTTGAGAAATAGTTTAACAGATTATATTTTTCTGTGCTTCAAGTATTTTGTTATTTAGAAAATTATTCACTTACAAAAATTATTGTAAATTAATTTATTCATTAAAGATAAAAAAAATATTTTAATTATTCTTTAATAGTATCAATTATTCAGCTGATGGAATATTTATAACGTCTTTCAATAAAAATAAAACAATTTATTGATTTTGAATAATATTTGACTGCATTAATTATTAAAAGGGCTAAATTTAAATAAATTAAAAAGTATGCGTTGAACTTCAATTGACAAAGTCATTAAAATATCATTTGTTTTTAATTGTATCAATTATTCATTAATTCTATAATATTTTAAAATAGAAATAAAAAAGAAAAATTATTGGCTTTTAATTATTTTTACTGCATTAATTAATAAAGTGGTTAAAAATAAAAAAAAATATATTTTTTAATTTTGAATTTCAATTAATAAATTAATTAAATATATCATTTTAATTTTAATCACTTGAATGACCAAAACTTTAATTCTATAATATTTTTCAATCAAAAATAAAACAATTTATTGGTTTTTATTTAGTTTTTACTGTACTAATTAATACATTAATTAAATATAAATTATTTAAAACGTATGATTTGAACTTCAATTAATAAAGTAATTGAATATCACTTTTTTAATTGTATTAATTATTCAAGTGAACAAAGCTTTAATTCTATAATATTTTACAATAGAATAAAAAAATTATTTGCTTTTAATTATTTTTTACTGTATTAATTAATAAAGTGATTAAATATAAATAAATTAAAAATTATAATTTGGACTTCAATTAATAAAGTCATTAAAATATAATTTTTTAATTGTATCAATTATTTATGTAGCAAAAAATTTAATTCGATTATAAAAATATTATTTTCGATAAAAATAAAACGTTTATTGACTTCAATTATTTTTAATAATTTGATTAAATATAAATAAATTAAAAAGTATAATTTGAACTTTAAATAATAAAATAATTGAACAAAAAACTTTTCGTAATTAAAATATGTCTTAAGACTTTTCCGTGTAGAAATATTTAAAGAAATTAATTAAAATTATTTACGAGTTTATTGAAAATATTTTTCAAATCAATATTTTATAAAATATTCTGCGAATTTAAAAAAAATATATATTTTTTTTTGCTTTGTTTATAAATGAAAGTTTTATATAACTTTGGAAAGCTTAAGGAAATGCATACGTTTCTATGAATTTTAGAAAAAAAAAAACAATTTTTTTATTTAAAAATGAAAAATTAAAGTTTTATATACCTTTGGAAAGCTTAAGTCTAGTTTTAAATGTAAAGAAAATTTAAATTTTTTAAATATCAAAAAAAAAAATATGTTTCGAAACAAATTTATAATATCAAACTGGCAAAATTTAAAAAAACCTTCGGTAAAAATGTGGAAAAATTATAAAAATTATTTTTTTTATAAAACTTATAAAAAATTATTTTTTTTATAAAACTTATAAAAAAAAAATATTGCTTAATTTCACATATAATCAGACAAATTTGGAAATATATTTCAGATCATTTATTAGGTCTTTCCATGAGCTTTCATACCAAATTATCTTATTAATGCTTCGGAGAAAAAAAATCTAAAAAGGACCTTTTTATAATTTTGAAATTGAATGCATTTGTTTAAAACTTTTAAAGCTTTGCCTTAAAAACCTTAAAAGTGTGGTACACAGAGATGTCTATCATGTACTGCTATAGAGGAATCAGATTTTCTATAGATACACATCTAGTTGCATAACTTCTGCCTTATTTTTTTCTTTAACAAAATTATTGTAATTTATTTAAAGATGATTGTAAGACTGTATTTTATAAAACAAATATAATTTAAATTAAACCAGCACTTTGTAAATAATAATAATAAAACTAACGTAGTTAATAGCAGCAAATAAATTAAACTTTTTTTTTTAATTTTCAATGATTTATGGCTTCGACAATATCTTTTATTATATTTTAAACAATGGTAAATGATGACTTTTGACCATACTCTGAAAGTATAAAGTATTCATTGTAATGGGAATTGCACTTTATTAGATGCTGATTATAAAACATCTTTAACAATTTTCCTCTTTAATAGTTGCAAACAAAACAATACTGTTTGCTGTTGGTTGCATAGTTGGTTGGATGGTTATTTGAAGTAAAACAATGACAATGGCAATAGAGAAAGTGTCAAAAGCTGTATATGAAACCGTGGTAATGGTTAATATTCTGCATTATGGCAAAAATAATCTCTAGGGCCAGTATTTGCCAGTAGTAACCAATGTTTGTAACAAAACAATACAACATGCGTCACTTCAAGCTCTAAAGCAAAAACAACAAAAAGTAAAACAAGACAAAAAAAAAACGGATGAGCAATATCAGCAACTACAACTACAAAAAAAATATTGTTTTGTATTCCTTCCAGAAATGCTAGAGTCATTTACTTATACTTTCACACTCACCCATTGCAAGTGGTAGAGAAGTGCGTGACATTCGGTATTCTCAATACTATTTTGTTGTTTTTTTTTTCTTATGTTGATTGTCATTCTTGTTGCTAATGTTTTTACTTTTGCTTTAGGTGTTCGGTTAATAATACCAGTACTGCCATAATGTTACACTTCACAATGTTGCAAAACATTTTTTTTTTGTGTAAGTATGTGTGTGTATCAAATACACGTTTTATTTTCTATCCAACCCCAATGACACTCCTACACCTACCAGCATTTCTGCCAACGTTCTGTCAACGTACTGAGAACTAAACTAAACTGTGTTGTATACACTTGATAAAATTGCAATTTCCTTTTGTCCTAAGTGCGTCCTGTGGCACCTGAAAAATTGTTAAATTTGTTTGGCACGTTGTGTTGTTTTTATTGTTATTGTTGTTGCTGTTGGGTTATCAACACCCTGTCAGTCTCAATGTCTGTATGACTAGTGTCTGTATCTATTTATATGTATGTATGTGTATGTGTGTGTGTGTTAATGTCTGTGTACTTTTTGACTCTATAGTTGGCTCTTTTACCGTTTGCTTATTGCCACTCTCATATTCATCAACATCATTGTAATCATTTTGTGTGAGTATTTCAACCCACAATGTTAATGATTTTCATGTTGATCTGTTCTTTGCTTCTTCATTTTCTCCAAACGTTGATGATGATGATGATGATGATTTACGTTTGTTTTTTTTTTTTAATTTTTTTATTTCATTTATTCTTTCATTGGTAATATTTTTCGTTTGTTGGTTGCATGAACACAGAACCATTCACAACCTTCATTTACTCGTTGGCTTGATGATGCATGTTACTAGTTCTCCTTTTAATAAATCATTTAAATTGAATTATTGTTAAAGGAAAAGCATCTAATAGCTGGATTTTTTTCCTTCTTCGTTTAGCTTTTTTCTAACGAAAATAAAACAGGTAATACTTTTAGTTTTATCATGGTAATATTTTATAAAAAGTAGGATTGCGAAAAGATTTGATCAGAAAGCAAATTTGGAGGTGAACGTAATTTATTTTTATAAAAAAAGTTATCACTTTTTGTCCATCTCTCAGGCTGTTTATGCTTCTATATCATACCAAAATCATTTGTTTTCTTTTAAGATTACAAAAATTGTTATAATGGAAAATGGACTCGTGTCTGATCGTTTATTATGACCATTTGTCGTTCAATGATCTTTTCAAACGGATCAATTCGTTACAGATCTCTCATTTTTATTTCAATCGGTTTTGAGGGTTAATAATAGATGACCCTTTTTCAATCGTAACAAATATGGAGAATTACAGTAGTGCCATAGATATTTGACATTCGTGACAATTTCCTTGATTTTGAATGAATCCAAGTGCTTTTAAACCACAAAAGTTTATTTACTGATCTAATTTCAACGATTTTCAAAGAGTACCTGTAAGAAGTCAGTTTCATTTTGGTGATGTTTCATCATGGTTTTTATTTTGCAGTTTTATTTCATTTGAATTTTATCAAACGAGTGATTTTTTCCATTTTGCGTTTTTTCACTTTAATATTATTTTCGATCAGGTGATTTTTCGTTTTTGATTTTATTTAATTTGATGAGAGTTCTCTTTAATTTTTTAATTATTTTTCATTTTAACAATTCTTCGATAGCATGATTTACGATTTTAGAGATTTTTTAAAGTTTTTTCATGGCATTTCTCATATTTTTTTTGCAGTTTTATTTTATTTGAATTTTATTAAATAAGTGATTTTTTATATTTTTTCTAGTTTAATAATATATTTTTTATTTTTCGATCAGATTTTGATTTTTTTGAATTTGAGAACTTAAGAGAACTCTTATCTCTTTAATTTTTTCAATTATTTTTCATTTTGACAATTCTATGTTTTTA
>MINK01013127.1:0-10856 GCA_001735545.1 Phormia regina
AAAGATGCCGATCTTTTTTTTTTTTTTTTTTTTGTTCTTTTAAACATATTTGAAAAATTCTCATAAAAAATCTATAAAAATAAATAAAAATTCAAAATATAATAAATATTCTAAAACAAAGTATAATAAATTAAAAACAATTCAAATACAAAAATTAACACAAGAAGAAAAAAAAAATAAAGCCAGAACAGAAAATACAGAATTTTTTATTTTTAAATATAATTTTTGTTGTTATATATATTTTTTTTTCTGTTCTTGTGCTTGTTGATCATAACGATCTGTCATTTCGATAGATATTTGATTATAATATCTACCGACCGTTCAAGAAAAAAAAAAAAAAAACAAGATCATCAACCAATAGATTTTATATAAAAAATATTTAAAACTATAGAGAAGGAATTGCTTTTAGAGAAAAAAGGCTTATTTGTGGTTTCTTTTTTTGTTTTAAAATTTATTAAGAAATAATTTTACGTTTATGTTTTAGTATAAAAAAAAAAAATACTATATAGTGTTTAAACTGATGTGCCATCAGCTGCATATTAAATTTAAAATATTCTACTAAATAGTTGAAAAAAAAGCATCAAAATAATTTTCTATACAATTTTGTTTCCTCAAAAAACAAATCAATCGTGTTTTGTTGTAAATAAGGAAAGAAGGGGGAAACAAGAAACAATGCAGTTGTTTTAGGTTTATTGTCATATTGATGTTAATGTCATGCCATGTGAACTATTACACAAAATATATTTATATACTACAAAAACAACTAAGAATTGTTTATGAGGGTATTGTATTAAATTAAATTTTTCTAGTTTTATAATAAACATAAAAAAATACTAAAAATAATGAAAAACTAATAATTTGCATTGTTTTTTTAAAGTTAAATAAAAAAATATTATGAAAAATAAAAACTAAAACTTAATTCTGGAGCTTTAGCTTAGTCCTATACCTAAGCTAAATCGAAATCTTTACAATTAATATTTCAAAGAAGTTTCTTTAATTATTATTATTTATTTTTTCTAATAAAAATCCCCTTTTAAAATTCTTTTATTTATTCTATCTATATCTTATTAATAATTAAAATCATTTCTAAAAAAAAAAAAAACAGTTCAATAAATTTTGTGTATTTCTATATAAATTTTTTCTGACTTGTCATCTGTTTTAGTCATAATGCTAATATTAAAAATAACATGTCAAAGCTTATTAATCATTTAAATACATTTAACAAACATTTAGTCTTTTAAACCCCCCCCTCAGCTTTTGTTACTGATCATGACAACGATCATGATGATGATGATGATGATGATGGTGATGATCATTTCAAATGAAATAAAAACATTTTAATATGATCAATAAACATAAAAATTTATTGATGAAATTTTCACACCCCAAATGTGAGAGAAAAATATCAACAACACAAAAGTCATAAAAAAATCCGGACAAAAACAAAAAAATATGACAAAAAAACTAATATAAACCATGAAAAAAAAATTGGAACAATTTTATATGATTTTTACAGAAAAAAATATAAGAAAAAAAAAATAACCACAAAAATAAAAAACATTAAACAAAATTGATCATTTAAAAAAGATCATGAACTTTTATTAAAAGACTACACACCATCAAAATAAAAAAAAAATCAACATCTTTAAATTGTTAAAACACTCCCCCACAAACACAAAATATCTTCTTTTTTTATTATAAATTTATACAAATCGAATATAAATTAATATTTGAGGGGAATTTTTTTGTGTTATTCTTTAATTTCCGTGCTGACAAATTAATTTAATATAATTAAGCTTAAAACTACTACAGAAGCTTTAACTAAAAAAAAAAAAATATCTATCAAAAGCTTTCAATTTCATTTCATATCAATTAATGAACAAACTGTCTGTATTATAAGACTTCAAATAAATGATTTTTTATGAGGGCGTTTGATTAGTTTATTAATTTTTTATTTAAATATCCAACTTAAAAAAAAATTAATTTAATTTCCTCTTGATAAATTTTCTATAAAGTCTAGACTTGACCACAAAATAGCAGCAACAAAAAAAATTAAGAAAAAAAAAGATCATTATTAATATGAAAAAATTGTAATTTCCATAAATTATTTGTAATTTGTAACGATTTTATAGTTTAGTTTATTTAATGTGCATTTTAACATTAATGGTTTGGTTTTATTGATTCTATACAATTACTAACTAAACAGTAACAAACAAAACTAGCAAAACATTTTTTTATATATAAAAAAAATCAAACAAAAATTTCTATACTATCCTTTAAGTTTTACTGATAACTACTTTCTATTCCTTAATTATTTCCTAAATTTTATTATTTTAAAAATTCCTTTACCTAAATTTTCTTTCTTCACTGTAGGTATTTTGTTTTTACTTTGCGCTTTTGGAATATTAATTGTGTTCGAAATGTTTTTGGCATGTTAACAAGAAAACTGTTAATATGAAAAAAAAAAAATTATATATAAAAACAAAAACAACAAAAATTAAATTGGAAAAAAATATCCATAATAATATCTCACTGAAAAAAAAAACCAAAAACAAATACAACTACAAAAACTTAAATAAAAAAATTTTGTAAAGTGAATCATCATTTTAAAATGGAGCAAAATTTCAAAAGAAATTAAAATAAAAAGAAAACATATAATTTAAACAAATATAAATAAAAAACCAGAGAAATAAATAAATATTTAAATAAAAAATATATAAGTGACAATTTTAAAGAAAACAACAATAAAAAACACTAAGAGAAATAAATGAAAAATTTTAATAATTAACAATTGAAACATATTTAGAAGTTGCTAATTTGTTAAAAAAAAAATCATAATTATCTTTAATTTTTGTGAAAGCTTTTAACAAAGCTTTATATAAAATAACAAAAATTTAGCTAAATTATGAATTATCTTTATTTTTAAATATTATAAAAAAAATCTTCAGTTTTTGTAAAAGCTTTTAGAAAAAAGCTTTTTTCAAAATATCTAAAACTAACTATAAATGAAAAATTTCAAATATTTTAACGTCTGGAGTTATACTGATAAAAATTTCCTTTATATTTAAATATTTAACATAATTTTTTAACAAAATTTCCTTAAACTTTTGTAAAAGCTTTTTTTGTAATGTTTAAAATTCAATATAAATTATCATAAATTTTGAATTTCGTTTATATTTTAATGTTTTTTTGATGCAATTCTTAAGAAAAAAAAATTATTTTTTTTCATTTTTGTAAAAGCTTTCAAAAAAGCTTCTTGCTAAATGGCTAAAACTCAATATAAATTATAAATTTTCTCTAGATTTAACAGTTTAAGATAATTTTCAATAAAATGTTTTTAATTTTTATCCTTATTTGTAAAAGCTTTTTAGAAAGCTTTTTCAAATTAATAAAATTTTAACATAGAATACGGATTTTATTCTATATTAAAAAAGTTGACATGATTTCTAACATAATGTTCTTAAGTTTCTTTGACAAGAAAAATTTTCGCAAAATAACTAAAAAATCAAGAATTTTTTAAAATTGTTGCTTAAACTATCATTTTACTATTTTATAAAATTAAACTTTTAAGATTTTCTTTAAAATTTACTGTTTTTTTTTAAATTAAATTTAAGATTTTCTTTAAAATTTTCAGCATTTAAGGGATTTGAAATGCAAGTGTATTTTCCAAAAATTAAATTTTAAAAATTATTTGTCTAAACATTAATTTTTATATTTTTCACGATTTATTAACAAATATTTATGGATTTAAAGTGCTAAGCTTTAAAAAAAAGCTTTTAAAGAAAATTGTATATTTTAATTTAATTTAATTGCCTAATTAATATTTTTTTAATTATTAAGTTTTATTTCAAAAATGTTTAGGATTTATTTTTTTTTTTAAATGTAAAGCTTTTATAAAGCTTTTTTGCAAAATTTAATTTTTTTATTTTAAAATCATAATTATATCTATTACTAAGATTTATTTTAAAATATTAAGTGATATTCAGCATTTTTAAGCAAAAATGCCTTAAATGCTTAAAAGCTTTTCTAAAGCTTTTTTTTTATGCAAATTTGGGTATTTTTTGCTTTAGTTTAGAATTAAACAAGATTTTCTAAATTAAATTGCAAAGTTGGACAAAAGCTTTCAAAAAGCTTTTTCTTTTAGAAATTATATTTTATCATTTTTCATAAAAAATTATATTGTTTAAGATTTATTTTAATATTTTTATAATTTTTTCTTCACTTTCCATCTTAGTTTTCCTTTTTGTTTAGATTTTCTTTCTAGTTTCTTAAAATATTTTTAGTTTTTTCCAATTTTTTTATTTATTTCATTGTTTATTTTTATTTTCTTTTATTTGTTTTTTGTTATTATTAATTTTTTTTCAAATTATATCATTTTACTTGTTTTTTTTTTTTTTAATCCAATAATCTAAGCTGAGATCAGCATTTTGTAATTCTTGTTTTTCTCTCTATTTTGGTTTCATTTAGTTCCGTATTTTGTAAATTTCTTGCAAATCAAAATAAACTTGACCTAATTTTTCTTCAATATAAATGAAATTGTATGAATAATAAAAAAAAAAGAACCATAACAAAATTGAAAACTATTACATTTTATCGATAATTTAGTTGACAAAGCAAAAATATTACTACAGCAGTTGTTTAAAATTTAAACTTGGTCTAATTACTTGACCAATATATTGTTGGCAAAACAACAACAAAAAAAGAAGAATTCTATTTAATTATGATGAAAGAATTAGCAGAGAGAGATAGAGAGGAGAAAAAAAAGAAACGTTAAATTTTAATGATAATTTATTTTTAATTTCTTTAAGACACAAATTCTTAAGAAAATCAAAACTATTGTATATAATTTATTAGTATTGATCATTTAGATTTTTTTTTGCAGTTTTTTTAGTCAATAACAGAAGAGCTTGAACAGCTTGAAACTCATTAAAGACGTCATCAACAACATCATCATCATCATCGTAAACATCAAACTGAGTAGTAGAAGACCTGTATGCATCATTTTCAGCTTTAGATTTAGTATTTTATGAATAAAAAAAATATATGTATATATTTGCAACATGCACGCACTTAACATTATAAACATGAGAGGGACTATGAAATGTTACCAACAACAATAAAACAATAAAAGAAGATACATTCGGATGTTCGCTTACAACAGCAACCAAAACTCTAAACATAAGGGGTGTGGACAAAATGATATTTTATTCAATATCCTACACACGCAGCAGCGATTTGTCCTTTTCACAAAATGTACTCATATATACAAACCAAATGTCCATACATACGTCCATACCACCAGACATCCATCTATTTTCATTTCATCTGTTTTGTGAATATCTTTAAAATACTAAAAAAAAAATAATAATAATAAAAACAACAACAACATCAACTATCCTCAAACAACAAATACGATTGATGAGTCTGAGAAATTTTCTTATTTTTTTTTTTCTTTTGCTCTCAGTTCTTTTTTTTTATTCGACATTTGTATTCCTTTATTTTTGATGTATTTGCGTCTTAAATGTGAAAACCTAAAATTAAAAACTCATAAGATATCGACTGATATATTGAGCTGCCGCTTCAATGTATTCAAAATAATGCTTTTGGCTGGCTAATGTATCTTTAAGATATTTCTTTTTTTTTTATTTAAAGCGGCTTCTTCTTGGTACATTTCTTTAGATTTTTTTTGGTACCAAAAAATAAATGATCTTTATAAGAGAAAAAAAAAGTTTTATTATTTTTTTTATGGAAAATCAAAAGGCAATTAGCTGGTTATTAAGTTGTTTTTTTAGAATCCAAAAGAATTTCCTAGAGATTTTTCTAAACAATAAATAAATACATTTTGTAATTGTTAAGCAATTAATACTTTTGGGTTTTTGTTAAAATCTAAGTAAACAATAATTTTTAGACAATTCCCTTTAAATGGCTGCTAATTTCCTGGGTAAATTAGTAATTTAAAGACATTTAAGCTTAAACTATAAAAAGAACTTTAAGCTTTAATAGCATTTAATAAAGATTTATTATGGAAAAAAAATACATTTAACACAATAAAGGTCAAATGTTTATTAATATTTTGGATAATTACAAAAATATTCAGCTAACTGAAGAACGTTAAAAAAAAAGAAATATTAAAAAATCTATTACATTAAAAAAATAAATTAAATTTTCTTTAAACTCAGCTAGCTGAATTAGTTTTAAATTAGAAATATAATAAGAAAAATTATTGATAAACATAAAATGTAAATTTTTCTTTAAATTCAGCTAGCTGAATTAGCCAAACTTATTGTTATTGTATAAACAATTTGTTAAAAATCTTAAAAAAACACTTCCTTTTTTGCCAATTAATAATTTAATTACAATTCCACTAGCGGAATTGTACTTAAATACCTTATATATAAAAAATTAAAGCATAAATTTATAAAACACTGTAATTATCACTCATTCAGCTAGCTGAATAAGTTTTTAATAAAGTTTATAAACAGAAAATTTTGTTATTTATATTTAAATGCTGAAAATTTCACAAAATCTATTAGCTAAATAAGTTTTTAATAAAATATATAAAGAAAAAATATATATTTTTTTAAAAGGCTGCAAAATTTTTAAAAAATTCAGCTACTTGAATTAATTTTTAATATAATAAAGTCAAATTTAAAATAATTAATAAAAACTGAATTTGAATAGAATTAAAAAATCTTAATATTACAAAACTAATTGATATAAGTTAAAAAAATCAGCTAGCTGAATATGTTTTTCTAAAGAAGAATTAAATAAATTAATTATTAACTTTTATAAATAGCTGATTTTTTTAAAATTCAGCTAGCTGAATTGAGCAAAACTGGCTTAATATAAAGCATTATTAATTAAAATTATAAATTTTTCATTAAAACTCAAATTCAGCTAGCTGAATATAATGAAACTATTTAAAATTTTTCGAAATATTCCTTAAAATTATAAATTTCTCAATAAACCTTAAATTCAGCTAGCTGAATAAATCAAAAACTCGATTAATAAGAAACAAATCCAAAACAATTTATCAATATTAAAAAAATATCCACATTTTTTTTATTAAAAATCCTCAAAATCTAAGAAAATTTCTCTTCATATTCCTTATAATTTTCTTTAATATTTTTGTTTTACCTTTTTTGGTGTTAACATTTAAAGAAATTCATTTCAAAAAAAGGGCCAAATTGGCTTAGAGCCAAAATGTCTGGGCAAAATATTCTCTCCACACATTATGGGAATAAAATCAAACATAATTTTTTCCAAAACATTTTAAAGCAAAAGAAAGCAAAAATGTCTTAAGAAAAGTCTAGACTAAATTGAAGAAAAATTGAATTTTTTTCTTTTCGTTAAAATTAAAATGATTTATAATGTTTCAAAGCCTCTTACAACTTATGAACATTTAATGCAAATGACATCATTATTTTTATTAATTAGAAATAAGATTTTTTGTATTTATTATTAATAATTAATATTTTTTAATAATAATTAATCAATCACATGATGTGAGAAAAAAAATTGTATATATGAAACTAAATAAATCAATTGTTAATAAATGATAGTAAAAACAAGTTAATTTTGTGTTTTTGTTTAAATATTTGTTTTTCCATACAATAATCTGCTATAATCAAAAGCAATTTTCAATAATTTTATTGATTTAAAAAAATATACAACATGAGGAATAAATAAAAAAAAAACGAATAAATACAAAACACGCAAATATAATTAATTGTTATTAGTATTAGAAAAAAATATTAAACGTTTAAGGAAAAAAAATAATAATATTAAGTAAAATAAAATTAAAAAAAAAAAATTGATTACTTTAAAGATAAATTGAGGACGTTAAAGCAGTTAAATTAAGAAAGCTTTTTAAGCAAGCTTTAAAAAACATGTTAAGATTAAGATATTAACATCAATTTAATGGCAAAACTTTAAGCTTAAAGCTTAAAGTTTAAAGCTTTGATATCTTATTAAAATAATTGTTTAATTTTTATATTAATTTTATTAAAACTTGCTTGGAACATTTAATCATTTTTTTATGTTTTAATTTTTCATTAAAATTGTTGACTGGGTTTTTCCTTTTTTCAAATCTTCTAATATTCTAATTTCATATCTATTTTCCGTTCTTTTAGTCATTAGCAAATTTCTTTAAATTCCTAGAATTACAAATAAATTCTTTAGAATTGAGTAAAACTAAATATTGATTTGCCAACTGCTGGAACTAAAGGAAGTTTTTTTTTTCTTCTCTATTTTGCATTTAATGCAAAATTTTTGTTACTTAAAAATAAAAAAATAATATTTTTTGCTCATTTCAGCTACAGATTGAATTTCAAGCAAGCGTGCATTAGAAAATAAATAGAAACAAATTAAATGCTTGTTAAATGTAGTAAAGATATAAAGAAAGAAATGAAGAAAAAAAAATTGCCGACGGGGAAAAAAAATTTGTGAAATAAAATTAAATTTTGGGAAGCAATAAAATTTAAAGGAAAATTAAAAGAAAATTATTTAGGAAAAAAAAGGAAATACGGGGAACAAATTTAAAAGTAAAAAAAAAATATTAAAAAATAGGAATAATTTAACATTTTTTTTTAATTAAATAGAACATATAAAGAAAATTAAAATTAAATTAAAAAATTCTATATTATTTCATTATAAAGAAATAATATAATTATTTTTAAACTATTTATAGAATTTTTTTAAACAAAAAATTATTTCAATTTTAAGTTACAAAAATAGCTACTAAGCTTTTTTATCTAAGAAATCAATGCAAAATATATTAAACAGATTTTCTTCTAATACTTAAGTCCAGAAAAATTTTAATAAAATTCATTAAAAAATTTTTGTATTAACCCTAAATTAAAAACTATTCATAAAAAATTATATAAAATAATTGAAGTTTTTTAACAAACCCCTAGAAATAGGCAGCATTTTGAAAACTCAAATCGATACATATTATTTATAGTTTCTTAAGGTTACAGAAAAAGTTATAAAATAACTTTTGAATGCAACGAATATGTACACAGAAAAAAGTCATCAATTAACAATATAATTCATTCAATTAAAAACTTGCTCAAATTTGCACCTATTACTAAAATGATTATATCAAAACCAAAAAATATGTCCAATTAATATCATAATTAAATCAATCAAGCAGATGATTAAATGAATTAAAAATGTATATAGAAAATAAAATCATAGTAAAATTTATTTTTTATGTTATTTTTTCTTGAATAAATTTATTACATTTTGATAAAAATTTAAACAATTGTGTTAATTGGAAAAAAGACGGTAATAATTTTTTCTGTGTAGTAAAAAAAAAAATTATTAAAATTAGCCCAAATTTTTTAAGCTTTTTTTTAAACCCAAATAATTATCAGCATAAATTATTTATTTTAATTTTCTTTTAATATAAAATCAATTAAAAATATTTACATAAATGAAACGTAAACTGTGTTTCTTAGCCTAAAAGTAGGCTTCTCAAATATTCAATTATTTTTAAAAGTTTTTTGTTAAAAATATTTGTCTTTAACATATTTATTTTAAAATGTTAAAACAATTTTATTATGTTTTTATCATGATTTTTGTGGTAATAATGAAAAACATTGACTTTGCACGCTTGAAATAAAGACTTAAATAAGATTTTCCGCTTGAAAATAAGAGTAAGAAAAAGAAAGAAAAAAATTAAAAAAAAAAAAAACATAAACTATTTATTTAATTTAGGTAAAATTTATTTAAATAAAAAAATAGGTATTAAGTTTAAATTACAAAAATAAAATAAATAAATAAAAAACAAATGACGAACTTTTATATAACGTTTTCCTAGTCCGTTTTTAATAAATTAAAGAAATATTTATAATAAAATTTAAAAGCTTAATATAGATAATTAAGCAAAAAAGAAATATGTAATATAAAATATTTTAAGAAAAATCAGCTTTAAAAAAGAATTTTAATAAATTTTTTTCTCAAAAAAAAAAAAATAAAAATAAAATAAAAAATAAATAAATAAATAAATAAATAAATAAATAAATAAATAATAAATAAATAAAAATAAAATAAAAAATCTGTGAAGATTATAAGCAAATGTATTGTACGCCTCTATCCTCTAGAACAATGGTTCTCAAATGGGGGTCCGTAAGGACACTATTGGAGGGTCGCAAAGATAATATTGAAAAATATTCTTAAAAACATATTTTTTTTCTTTTTATAAAAATATTATGTCGAATGTTAAAAAAGACATATTTATAGCAGAGAAGGAAAATCACTAGTGTTGCCAGAACTTGAGAAAAAAGCTAAAGTTTACTACAAAAATGGTCGGAAAAGGCTAAGTGTCCCAAAAAATAAAGCTAGAAAAAGCTAATATATTGTCTTATTTCACATTTTTGACTATAAAATTCAAATTTTTCCGAAGTGTAATTGATTGAAAACTTTTAACTTTTATTGATTTCTTTGGAGATTCGTACTTTTTTTTAGAAAGTACAGAGTAAAGTCAGTCAGTTTCTATAAAGTGAGTGAAATGCAAAAAGATGTGTTCCTTGACCGCAGACGCTTTTGGAATTATTATCTATTTTAATAATATAATTTTAATAGATAATAAATAATTTTACATGTCAAAGGAACTCTATTTTTAGCTCCCTTACCTCTGTCTTTGAGAGTTCTGTTGTGTGCTTCTTCCAACGCATACACCAAATTTCATGTAAATCGGAAAAGACGATTAAAAGTTATAGATATTTCTAAAATGTTCGATTTTGTCATAATCCATGTGTTCAATGTAATTTTGAACCAATTGATTTAAAAGTGTTTCAGTTCAAATATAGAGAAATTTATCAAAATACATTTTTTGGTCGATTTTGTGGACC
>MINK01013136.1:1548-13226 GCA_001735545.1 Phormia regina
ATTTTTTCTTATAATATTATTCACAATTAAACAAACTTTTCTATTTTTTTTTTTTTTGTTCTAAACCACAGAGAACTTAAACTCAATACCAAATCCCATGATGATCAACAAGTGAATATACAAAATCTTATACCCGGACGTACATATCAATTTCGTGTTGTGGCAAATACCAATTTTGGACCGGGAGAAACTTCTGAACCTTTAGAAGTAGTAACACAGCCCGAAGAAAATATAGCTGGACCACCACGTAATGTAGAAGGTTATGCTCGTAATCACAAAGAAATCTATGTTAAATGGGAAGAACCTATTGTAACAAATGGTGAAATATTAAAATATCGTTTATATTATGCTGAAGGTGATACTGGTGCTGAATTGTATCATGATAGCACGGTTTTAGATGCGGTCCTAACTGAATTAAGACCTTTTACTGAGTATACGATAACAGTGGTGCCATTTAATAAAAATGGCATGGGCGATCCTTCGAATGAAATAAAAGTAAAGACATTTTCCTCAACCCCCTCAGAGCCACCAAATAATGTTACTTTAGAGGTAACCAGTTCAACTTCCATTACCATACACTGGGAGCCTCCAGCAGAAGAGGAACGTAATGGTCAAATCACTGGCTATAAAATAAGATATCGTAAATTTAAAGATGCTCCTCAGGTTAAGAGTACACCTGCCAATATACGCTACTATGAATTGAATGGTTTGGATCGTAATTCAGAATATCAGGTGAAAATTGCTGCCATGACTGTCAATGGTTCGGGACCCTTTACCGAATGGTATCGTGTTATGACTTTAGAAAATGATTTAGATGAGACTCAAGTACCCGGCAAGCCAGTATGGATGGGTATACATCCTGGTGCTGATACTATAGCTTTACATTGGGGTCCTCCTCAACAGCATGAAATTAAAATACGTAGTTATGTTTTAGGCTGGGGACGTGGTATACCCGATGAGAATGCTGTCGAAGTTAAAGAATCTGAAAGATATTACATTTTAAAAGACTTGGAGCCAAATACCGAATATGTGGTTTCTTTAAGAGCACGCAATATGCAAGGTGATGGTCCTCCTATTTATGATAATATCAAAACCAGAGATGAGGATCCTATAGATATACCCACACCTCTGGAAGTTCCTGTAGGCTTGCGAGCCATAACCATGTCTAGTTCTTCAATAGTGGTATATTGGATAGATACTACGCTAAGTAAAAATCAACATGTTACGGATAATCGTCATTATATTGTACGTTATGGTATATCACCCTCTACCCGTTATCGTTATCACAATACTACCGATCTTAATACTATGATTACGGATTTAAGGCCAAATACACAATATGAATTTTCAGTGAAAGTAGTTAAAGGTCGTCGTGAATCTGCCTGGTCTATGGCGGTTTTAAATACCACCTATCAAAATATACCCATAACACCGCCACGCGAATTAAATGTACAACCAGATGAACAAAATCCTCAAAATGTTATATTACATTGGATGCCTCCGAAACATACTGTCTATCCCATATCGGGTTATAATATTTATTATACCACAGATACCACAAAACGTGATCGCGACTGGAATATACAAACCTTTAGTGGTGATGAAACTTCATTTATTTTGCCCAATCTTAAGCCACATACAACCTACTACTTTAAGGTACAAGCAAGAACACAAAAAATTGGCACTGCCTCCGGTGGTGGAGCTAATACTGCACCCTTCTCAGCCCTGGTGGCGTATACGACAGGCGCAGCTGTTATTGAACAAAAACCTACAGCCATTGGTAAAGGTATTAATAATGAAATGATATTGTATATGGTCATATTTGGCTTTGCGTTAGTACTATTTGTTGTGGTGGCTGTCATTGTCATCATGTGTCGTCGTAAACCCCAATCAACACCGGAGCATACTAAGAAAAGGTAAGTTAAATGAAGAAATGCAGTTTTATATTTTAGTAGTTATTGTTGTTGTCAATTCTATCAAAAACAAACAAATGCTCTCATTATTTAGTCTCCCATCTTCGAACAGCTATCAGAAGAATAATGTGGGTGTACCAAAACCACCAGATCTATGGATACATCATGATCAAATGGAATTGAAAAATATTGATAAAAATATACATGGTTCAACACCAGGTAAATTTTGGTGATTTTATTTTAGTTATATTCAATTTAATACAATTTCATTTTATTTATTATTTTAAAAGCCGGCTGCAGTGATGGTGCTTCCAGTAGTGGTGCCTTAACTTTACCACGTTCTGTGGGTCATGATTATGATGTAGAAACTCCGGTGCCTAATCACATTACTAATTCTTTGGACAAACGCTCCTATGTGCCTGGTTATATGAGTAAGTAAAATAAATTTAGTCATTATTAAAATATAATGGAAAAGCTTAATGAATTAAGTTTTCATCAATTTGGTTTTTATTTTATAAACAATAATCGATGTTTAGATTTGTGAATATTTTAATAATTTAATAATCTGATACATTTTCTGAATAGGGCGCTAGGAAATAAGTCAGATGAGAACGCAAATAGCCAGAAAATTAAGTTTCTTTTTGGTATTCTAAATGTTTATAAAACTCGTTTTTTTTCTTCCAGCAACTTCTTTAAATTCTACAATGGAAAGACCACAATATCCGCGAACACAGTACAACATATCAGCCAATCGATCACATATGAATGTTGATACGGGCCTATCGCAGCAAAGCCTTTCACAGCCACAAAATAATTCACTAGCACAAACACCAGAACATCCATATGGCGGATATGATGCAAATTTCTGGTAAGTAAATTATTTAACAAAAAAATCTTAATATAAAAACTAAATCCTGGTAACTCTTAAACAAAATTAAATTTCAACCCTCACAATTCTATGAATATTCTATACATTTCAATTACTTGACACAAAATAACAAAATAATTTCAAATTTATATTTTTATTTATCGAAAAAAAAATTATTTTGTTCAACAAAACAAATTTTCGTGTGCATATATTTTTATTTTGTTACCTACACTTTAAAATTTAAACATTATAATGACCGCCATTTGGGATAAAATTTGTGAACTATTTACCAATTTAGTTAAACCTACCAGACGTAAAACTCGGGTTACTTTTAGTCCCAGTACTTTACATCGTGAAATACAGCGTCATACTAAATTGGCAGCAACTCCAAATCCATTCTTCAATTTTCTAGCTGAATTACGTTTAAAATCACAAAATAATGACTATAGTGGTCGGGCAATGGGTCAAAGAGATATAGTTAAAATGAGTAAAGCAGCCAGTACGCTGTGGAAATCAATGAGTGAAGATGAAAAACAACCCTATCGTAAGATGGCTATGGAACAAAGAAAATTAAAACGCCTTAGACGTAGACGTCGCACACCATGGACAAGTGATAGAAGTAAACGTGCTAAAAGGCGTAAAAGTACAACCCAATTAGCATTGCCAGCTCCTGAAATAATAGGCGATAGTTTATTAAATAACAATAATAATCAGTTGTTGGGGGAATTGAATTAAAAAATTTGCTTGTGAAATTTTGTTATAACTATATTGGAATTGAATTGAATTGAATTAGATTAAAGAAATTATGAAATAAAGTTATTTTTATATATTTGAAGAAGAAAAGATATAATATTTGGTTCTCTAATTGTATTTAACTTTAATGTAAATCTTAAATCGTAGCGGATCAATACATCAACAACTAAGATGAAATTCATTACATTAGCTTCTCTCATGGGACAATTATAGTCAAATTTCTCATGGTTGGGACCGTAATTGAGCATGACTTCTATCTCTTATTTTTAAATAAAGCAAATAAATAAGTTAAATAGACGTTTATTTTTCAAAGAGTAATTTTAAAAGAAATTCTCAAAAGTTTAAATTTTTTCCAAAGAAGCTTATCATGCCCCAAGAATTGCAAACGTATTGTTTTAGAACACAGTTTCTATTTCTAAGCCTTTGTTTATGATTGGTGCCGTGTTATAAAAATTGAGCCGAAGACTACTATTGGGATCTCCGGTTTTCCACCGTAGGCATAGTTCCTTGATCTAATAGGAAAAGGTGTTAGTCGATTGCATCTTCAATCATAAGCATTCAACACCATTGACACATCGATATAAGGCAAGAAGTTTAGCATGATAAATATTGAAGAACATTGTTGAAAGTAGTGCTCCTTGTGATGTCCTCGTCTTGTGATATGTTGTTTTTATCTTGTGAACTCTTCAGACCAGGGAAGTCGATAGTTATCAGCCGTGAAAATATACTAAAATTTACGCTAACTTCATCCCACTTGATAATGATGCTATCCTATGTCTGGTTTCCTAACATCAACATATATCACAAACTATTAATTTAAATGAGAAATTTAATTCGTTTTAAAATAAAAAAATATTATTCACATTTTTCTTTTAGCAATTCCACTTATGCTGGCACAACAGCAGCACCTGGTTCAGTAGCAGGTGGCGGTGGCGGTTCAGTAGCTGCTAGTAATGGTGGCGTTTCAACAATTGAAAGTACTAAACGAGGACATCCTCTTAAGAGTTTCAGTGTACCAGGACCACCACCAACAGGAGGTCAAACACCCATAAACAAACACAGTAAGTTTTTCATAAAAAAAATTTAATATTAAACTTTAAAGTAACTCCTTCCTTTTATAATTTGTTTTGTTCAGCTCCTGCCGTTACAATACGTCCACAAAATCAATCACCTTACAAGAAACCATCATTCTCAGCCGCTACTCCTAATCGTTTACAAGGTGGACCCTCTGTGGCCCATAGTACTGATGAAATACAAAGACTGGCACCGAGCACCTCTACGGAAGAGCTTAATCAAGAAATGGCCAATTTAGAGGGTCTTATGAAGGATTTGAGTGCAATTACGGCCAATGAATTTGAATGTTAACATTAGCAGAAAACTATAAAATTACCATTATTTTTAACGAATAAAATCATAGCTGCCATAACGCCAACAACAACGATACTAACGATTAAAGCTAAAGAACTGCGACGCAACAACAGCAATAATAGTAACAAGAAAACAACGAAAGTCGACGAATACAAATCGAATGAAGATGAGAAAAATAATATAAAGGATTTCAACAAAACAACAGAAGGTAATAATACATTGACTACGAAATTTTAGAGAAAGATTAATGCAGCACAATTAGTTTTTTTCATTTTTTTTTTCTTTATTAATAATTATTAAATTTCATAAACAGAATTTAAAAGTTATTAAAAGAAAAAGAATTATTGTATTACTGTGTAATACACTTATAAATATTTCGTAAATCTTTTTAAATATTTTAAATTTCTTTTTATGTTTGAGAGCATATCTAGGCTCTTAAACTTTAATAAGTTTGGAAAGCTATTTAAAAAGTTTTAAAACATTCTCTTAGTATTTATTTTGAGCATGATTTTCTGCTATAAGTTTTAAAATTTTCATGATTAATCTTCAACTTAAGCAGTTAATTATTATTTAAAAATATGTGTTGTTTACCAAAAAAAATATTCATGTGGATTTAATGCATTTAAATGTTATTTGTTTTCTCAGATTTAAATGATTTAATAGAAAACCTTTTTTAAAGTTCTTTTATAGCTGTAATAATTTTAATTATTTTATTTATCAAAGGTTTTTTATAAGAAAAACTTGCGATAGTTTTAAAATTTCAATATCCATAAATCCTTTAATGTGTAATTTATATTGTAATTCATTTCTTTGCCATATTTTTTATAAAATATACATATTTTTAAAAATAATTTTAATTTATTTCTAAGTATTTGTGAATTTTTTTTTCTTCACATAAATGTTTTCTTATGATTTCTGTTACTAAAACAAAAAAAAAAGAAATTTTAAGAACAAAACTGATCTTAAAAATAAAAACAAAACAAATGTTGTAAATAGTAATTGTGTAATAATAATAAAAACATATTTTATAATTAATATATTAAAAATATAAAAAAAAATTAAAAAAAAAAAAAAACAATGCAAAACAAACAAACTTTAATTATAAAACAAACAATTGAAAAAAATAAAATTTTCTCTAATATTTATAACTTTAGAATACAATAAAAATATATTTAGAGAAATCACAGTTGCAGTTGCACAGACAATTACAATATTTGTAATTAAAATTAAAAATTCATACAAATTTTTAAAACAATTCAAGATTTATTTCGATTAATTTAACTCATTATGAAAAATATCATTAAAGTTTATGTTAACTGATACTGTGATTTGTCTACTTAATGAATATTAAAAAAAATAAAACTATCTTAACAAAAGCATTACAAAAATACTACTTTTAAACTTTAATAAACAAAAAATAACTAATAATTTATTAAATTTTTCGCCACTAACACAGGGCATCACAAAATTGTGATTCGGTATTTCTCAGTAAATTTTTTCGTTTGTATGAACATTTTCTTTTTATGATCGTCTCAACCAGGGGTTCTCACAAGATATTGTTTCGCGACCTCTATTTGTCTTTGCAATGAAATCGCGACCCCTTACAACTATAAAAATCGTATAAAATGTTGTATAAAAGTAAAATAATTAAAAAAAAAAAAATATTATTATAATTTACGACATTAATCTTGTTCCATGAGATCTTTAATTCAAGAGCGTTTTTCGGATACAGCATATATTATATTTTCTTTTTATAGCTCATCATAAGCATTCAACACCATCGACACATCGATATGAGGCAAGAAGTTTAGCATGATAAAAGTTGAAGAACATTGTTGAAAGTAGTGCTCCTTGTGATGAATCCCTCGTCTTGTGATATTTTGTTTTTATCTTGTCAACTCTAGGACATTATTTTTGTTCCATGAGATCTTTAATTTAAGAGCGTTTTTCGGATATAGCATATATGTATTATATTTTCTTTTTATAGCTATGAACTTCTTTTCGAAGTTAAAGTTTTATATACTCGGAATTTTAAAGTTGCACTCTTACGAAAATGTTAATAATTTTACTCCACAGGATATTATCTATGATTAAAATTGTTAAAAGGCATTGAAACGAATGAATATATAAAAAGTTATAGACACCATGGCACCATTGTGGCAGAACTAATCGGCTGTTTTGATTTGCATAGAAACACGCAGAGGTGCTTCCAACAGAACCTCAGGTGTGCAGCTAAGAGGCTTAAAATAGGATACCTTTGTAAAATGTAAAATTTTTAATAACCTGCCAAATTTTGTGTTTCACGTACGATTTTAAATATTTTTGTTTTCGAATTATTTGCTTTTGAAATTTTAATTACCTTAATTTTCATGATCTTGGTTCGGATTTTTAACGTAACGAACACAATTATCTACTGAATAAAGAAAATTTTAACTCTTTTCTGATATTTTTACTGAAAAAATGCCTATAATCTTTTGCTCTAAATTTAAATTTTCTTTAACAATATACCCCAAATTTAGAATTTTCTGAAAGGTATATTCATAGAGATAGTAAACAATAACCTATCCCAGCAAAGGTACATATCATTCTGAATTTCATCCACCAGTTTTAAGTTTAGTCTATTTTCTAAAATTCTAAAGTATGAGTCTGTAAACGGAATGCAGATTATGAATTTATCATATGTTGTTAAAGGTTTTGAATCTATGGAACTTCGAAGAAATGTTGATTTTATAGTTGTGAAATGTGAACAAATACATCACTTTATGAAAGTCGGCTCCATAAAGATCACTACGATGTATTTGAATTAGTTTTTCCGACATTTGGTTCTTGTTGTTTTTTTGGTTTCAAAAATCAAAAAAAAAAAAACAGTTATTTTCCTTCTCTGGTATAAATATGTCTTTCCATTAAAAAAAAAAAAAATCATGTGTTAATTGCAATTTATATTTTAACAATATTTTTCAAAATATCTTCGCGACCCTCCAGAAATGTCCTTACGGACCCCGTATGGGTCGCGAACCCCCATTCGTAAGGATCCGTAAGAACATTCCTAGGGGGATCGCGAAGATTTATTGAAAAATATTCTTAAGCATACAATTTTTTAATGAAAATATTATGTGGAAATTTTAAATAAAAAAATTCCAGTTAAGGCTTGAAAGAAAATATAAAAAGGAAAATAATTGTTATTTTTTATCTTTAAAAAACCGTAACAAACAAATGCCGTAAAACTTCATCATTGTGATTTTAACGGAGTATATTTTTATAAAGTGATATGTTCACATTTTCGACTATATAATTTCCTTTATTTAATAGATAATTTTGATTTAATACAAATGGTTGGAAATACTGGAAGATATATATAAAAAAATTGGACCAACTATTTGCAAAATTATAGATATTTTAAAAAAATGTTCGTTTCTACACACTGTACAATTGTGTTAATAACTTTTTCATATATGTAATTGCTTCAATACCCTTTTAAGAATTTTAATCATGGAATAAAATCCTGTATAATAAAATAGTTAACATTTGCAGGAAAAGTACGACTTTCAAAGTCCGAGTATACAAAACACTCCGCAAAAAAAGTTTATGGCCTATAAAAATAATATATAATCAATTTAAACCACAAGTTGATATATAGCGAAATTTATCCGGTTATGGGCATCGTCATTAAATTTTAGGTGGAATTATTTTTGTTCCATTAAACCAATGAATCGATTTTATTGGCTCCGTAAACTGTTTCTCATCATCATAAAGTTTTAGGTGGAATTATTATTTTTTTTTCCATTAAACCAATAAGTCGATTTTATGTGGAGGTAGAGAATGCACAAAATGGACCAAACCTATGGCCGGAAAATTTTATAATATTTCTTGATTATTTTATCTTTACATAATATTTTCTCTGATTATTAAAGTTGTAGTGGGTCGCGCTTCCATTGCATTGTCTAAAGGGGATCGCGAAGTAAGATCTTGTGAGAACCTCTGATCTAAACTTTTCTATTTTTGCACTAAAATAGATTGAGATAAATCGAAAAAATAATATAAATATAGTTCGAAGCTAAAATATTTTTATATAAATATTTAGAGAATTTAACGATGAATATTTCATTAGAAATTTCTTACCCTATAAGAGGTCATTTCTAGTACGTTTTTAAAGTATTTTTTTTAATGACTAAAAATGACCCCTAATAATATGAAATAGATGAATATAATGTTCTAATGAAAAATTACCACTTAAATAGTCAAATCATTTGTGTTCAAATAATTTAGCTTCAAACAATATTTACAGTGCTATTCGGGAATTCATGACAATTGTCAGACATTAGTTATTATCATAAGCTTTTATGAATATGACAACTATCACCAAAAATTTACAAAAAATACTTTTTTCAAAACCAAAATAGAAAAATTTTAATTTTTTCACAATTTGTTTTATTGTCACAATAAATTCATTTGTCACTCGGTCTAGAATAGCCCTGTTATACTATTTTTCCATATTTCTAAAAATTACTTTGGTGCTATATGTTCAATTTCACTTATGAATTTTGTATTACATGTAAGTGTTTGAATTTACTGAGAAATGTCGTATAACAGACCTAAGAAATTTTTTGTAGCCGTATGTTGTCTATAAAAATCAAAATGAAATAAAAAATAGCAACTTCATTTATATTTTTGTTTAATTATTTAAAAGAAACATTTTTATGATATATTGAGGAAACATATTTTTCTATTTTCCTTCATTTTTTTAAATTATTTCCTATGAAACTTATATTAATGGATTTTGATATAAAAGATATTTTATATATTTCTATATAATTCAAGTCTCCAATTTTAGTTTTGCAAAAAAAGCTTATGTTTGCTAGAATTTATGTAAACAGCAATAAAACAAACAAAAACTTGAGACAATGAAATAATAAATTTAAATTTTCGTAAATTTGATAAATTTCAGCTTCCCAGGAAAAAATTTAGAACATGTTCTAAAATCATTAGTTCTAGAACTGGTGTAATCAGAACCACTTCTGATTCTTTAATAACATTATCAGAACTAGTGGTATCACAACCAATTCTGACACCAATGGTCTAGAATCTATTTGTGGTTTTAAATAATGTTTTAGAGAACTAGTTCTTAAGAAGTAATTCTGTATGACTTCTATATCACTTCTGAGAATAAATTAATGGTTAACGAATGACTTCCTAGAACTGTTTAAAAAGAACTTGTATACAAATTTCACTAGAATAAACAATAAAAACACTTGTTCTGAAATAGTTCTAGAATCGTTTCATAGAATGTGTGTTGACTAGCTAACACTTCCTCAGAACTAGTTCTGGAGGTGACAACTTAAAACAAAAACCATTAGTCGTAATGCCCAAGTAGAACAAGTACAGGCTATTTTCACAGGTTCTGGAACTAGTTGTGGAACTAATACAATTTTTCCTGGGTTATTATCATTTTATTTTCATTTTAATAATTTTTTATATTTTTATTTTTGAACTAAAACTGGTTACCAAAGAATACTAAGAATGGAAAGCTTATCAAAAAAACCTGACTTTAAGATTGATTGTGTTAGTTAAATTTTATTTATATGTATTAGTGCTAAAACCACTTTCAGCACTAATACATATAAATAAATTAAATTAAATATAATTCATCAGGATTATTTACGCAGATCCTCTTTTTTTGATGCGGATTACATCCACAAGTAGTAATATAATTAAATTTTTTGGCTTTGTCAGAAATAAAATAATTTATTTTTTTCAATTTGTGGAAAATATTATTGCAATGGGAACGAAAATTCTATAAATATGCGTGAAAAAAATAATAAAAATATCGTGGGATTTCCTTCAATTTTATAAAAAAAAAAATTTGTTATTTTGTGATGTTTCTCTCTCTCTCTCTCTCTCTCTCACAAGTTGTGTTAAATCACACAGAACTTACATGTGAGGAGAGAGAAATATTGTTGTTGCATTAATTTGACAAACTTTCTGTTCTTAGTATTCTTTGCTGATGACTTTAATTTTAACTTATCGATATTTAAAAAAATTTGCAAAAATTATTTTAATAAATTTTACTTAAAATTATTGTGAAATTTCCTACAACATTTAATTACTCAAGAAGAGTTACTTATAATAGCAAACAATCACGTTTACGATTTTTTTTTTTTTATTAATATAGTTTTTAATATGCAAATGTTGCTCAATTGAAATTGTTGAATTTATCAAACAGTCCATTGACTATATTTTCTTTCTTTTCTTTATATTGATTAAAAACGAAGTTCTTTTTGAAAATTTCCTTTAATCGTTTTTAATAATGATTAAAGTTTAAATTTCAAAGAACATTTGAAAAAAACAAAATGTGCCATGTTTTTTTTTAAGGAAAACGAGTCATTTTTTCGAAAAAGCAAAGAAAAAAAAAAAGAAACTTTGCAAATTTAAAATATATTTCCGGAATTATTACAAATTTAATAAAAAATTATCCCCTATTTTTATAACACAAACGATAAGTTTGTCCCGTCAAAATGTATGAAAAACGAAATTAATTATCAAAAACCTAAGTCGGTTGTCAAAAACCTAACTCATGCAACAACAAAATACATGTAATCAATTATATATTGTTGTTGCCAAAAGAAAATAAAAACACACAAAACAAAAATGTTTGTCAATCGAGAATTTCGTCTCTATATGTTACACTATGTTCAGAACGTTAATTATGGCTACCAAAAGGAGAAAGTGAAAATACATTCTTTTTTATATGTCATGTGGAAAACAACAAATAAATTTGA
>MINK01013137.1:0-18507 GCA_001735545.1 Phormia regina
AAAATTATTTGACAAAATATTCAAAATAAAATTTCTTGACATTTAAAAATACACAATTAGTTAAATCCTGAGGAGTAGAGTGAAAAAAGTGAATAGTTCAATTACCAAATTGCCCGGATTTACAGTTTTTCTAACTTTGTTTTATTTAAAGGTAAGAAAATTTCATAAATTACATTCGGATAACACTCAGCAAATCCTGAAATGAAACATAAGGTGCAGTCGGTTCCAGGAAACAGAGTGCAACTATGGTCAGGATTTTAATTCATTTGTTGCACGGGCTGAAGAGAACTGTTGGAAGGTTATGGTATGTATATTTTAATTGAAGCATAAATCATATATCTATTTATTTTAAACATTATTAATTGTATGATTTCTTTTTAATATTTTTAACAAAATATAAATTTAATAAAAATTAAATTTATATTTTGTTTTAACTAATGGCTTCAGTAATATTTTAAAATCAATGAGTTACTGAACAAATAAAAGTTCTTCTAATGGCGTCTAAGTAATGATATGAGATAAGTAGTTGCCTCTAATGTCATCACCGTGTTAAAACAATGGGTTATACAGCTAATGTGTAAGTAGTGCAAGGCCATTATATTAGCTTCTTAACTCATTACTTGGCAACCAAAGTTTTTGCTGGGTATCTAAAATTTCTTGATATTTGTACACCTCCAAATCAACTTGTTACTTTTAGTGAATTGTGAATGATAAATGTAAAAAATATCTTAATTTTAGTCCATTTTGGAACCAATACTTTACCTAACAATCAAATAAATAAAAAAATTGAAAATCATTTTGCATCTTAACAGACATAATCTTATCTTAACAATAAAAATTATATTTTTTTCTAGCAGATTTTGTTTATTAGAGTGACTATAAAAAGTAAAACGATCATAAAACATGGTCGCACTTAATTATTTATTTTGTCGATCAGTTACCATTTTAATTGAGTGACTAAATTACTTGAGCAATATTATTTATGAATGAATATGTGTTTGTATTTTTAAATGTTTATTTTTTCAAATAGATGATTATATCTGTAATAAACAATTATGCTTATCATTATATTTTTTGATAAATAAATTAATAAGAATTTTACGCTTTTAAAATAGGAAGTTTTTGAGTGTTTTATCTTAGCGACAAATTATTTACTTTTTTTTTTATCAAATATTACTGTTACCAATAAATGAAGATCGAAACATATTTCATTAAATATACATTATTATAAAGTTAATTTTATAACTAATTTATTAATAATTTGTTTAATGTCGAGTTATGTTCGTGGTTATAAAAAATTAAATAATTTCCAAACAAAAATATTTAAAAAGTTTTAAATTTATAAGGGCTTTATAAAATATTGTTTCTATATAAAATTTTATTTATAAAACATTTTAAATTCATATATCTTAAAGTCTCATTTTTTCATTTAATTATAGTAAATTAAAAGTCTTAGTACTTCAGCACATTTAAAGTATTAATGTATTATTTGTTATTATAATGACTCTTAAATGTTTTTGATTCTATTTTTTTTTTATTTGATATAAAATATTAAATTTTTGCTATCTGTTTCCAAGTGGCAACATTCATAGGCGTTTTTTGTCACGTGTTTTTATACAACATACAGTGGTGCAGAAACGAAATTTTTTGGACATAAATGTACAACTTCTAATCGGCTTGGATTTTCATGAAATTTGGTATTGGCATAGCAGAAGAGTGTACAACAAACCCTTCAGGGGCGGAACTAAGGCGACTCAAAGTTAGGCACCTCTGACATAAGATATTTTTAATCGCTTGCCAAATTTTTGTTTCTTGTCCGATTTCAAATATTTTTATATTTTGTTGTAGGACCTGATAAAACCTATAAGAAACATGCTTATTATCTCTTATAGTTTTTGAGTTATTTGCGTTAAGCAGCATAATTTAGCATGTTCTTGGTCCAGTTTTTTCATATATATCTTAGTATTTCCGACCAATTTTTTTAGTTTTTTCTATTACCTATTGAATAAATCAAATTTGAAGTCGATTTCTTTGTGTTTTTTAGCCTAATTTGTATCTAAAATAAAATTTTCTTTAGCAACACATAGCTATTTGCACTTTTCTGAAAGGTAACCTCACAGAGATGACTTTAAGATAAAAAAACATGCCCAATAACACAGTTGGTCATAAAACACACCCTCCCGAATTCGACCTATTTTATATGAATGTTTAGACTTTAGACCATATTTTCTCAAATTCCAAAGCACGAATCGAAGAGCAGAATATATTTTAAGAATCTTTAATATGTTAAATCTTTGATAGAAGCGATACTTAAAGTGGCGTAGTTTCGTTTCTATTAAAGATTTAAAACTTTTTAACAAAATATTAAAGATTCTTAAAATATATTCTGCTCGTCGATTCGTGCTTTGAGATTTGAGAAAATATGGTCTAAAGTTTAATAAGACACAAAAAATTATTATTATTATTTGCAAACACATACACGAATTTCATTAAAATCCAAACAGCCAATTAGAAGTTGCAGATTTATTTCCAAAAAATGTTGATTCTGCCCCACTGTGCACCATAGCAAACAATCTTTTTGAAAACTCAATACACATTCAAATGTAAATAACAATAAAAAAAAATTTAAGAAAAAATCATCGATTTTGCAAATAACATAAAATCGAAAATATTGAGCATATTATTGAGAATATTATGTTAAGGAGACTTAAAGACATTATTAGTATTAGTCTACATCTTTTATAGTTTTATTTTATAACTCATTGGCACTGTTCTTGAGTTATGATGAAATAAAAGAATTGAATCTTTCAAAAGCTAATTCAAATAACTAATTATGAATGATCAATAAACAAAAAACTTTTAAATAAAGCAGAACAGAAGAGATTTTTTTTAAAGAATTAAGGTATTATTTAATTAAATCTTCGGAATATCTAATTATAGTCCACAAACACACTTTCCGAACACACAAACAGATGATTTGGTTTATAGTCCTTGAAAACGGATACTGGTTGCTAATGACGATAATAAACTACATCTAGAAACTTACGATTAAAATCGTATATGATTTGTTATTCTTCAGCAAAAGATGCACTATTTTGCTCCGATTTAAGTTGTTTATTGACCATCAAATTCATATTTAATTAATAACTTAAAAAGCAACCATTTATATTTTTTTATTTAAAATTTGTATTTTATTAATAATAATTAAACTTTAAAATTGACCTACATAGGAGTTCAATTGCTAAAGAATATTCTTAGCATATGATACAAAACAACAACAACAATTTCAAATTGTTATTAATTATTGTAAAACTATGTATATTATAATTAAAATATATGACTATACAATTGTCTATAGAGATTTCCAGCTAAACGTAAAAAGTTTCCATAACGTTGTGTTCCACCATTGCGTTGTAGTTGTGTACCCACAATGGAAGCAGCATAGGTTGTACGTGGCATTTGATTTTCCAATAACCAGTTGTGTATATCGTTGCCAAATTTCTCCAAAAATGTTTCACTAATTTTAACTTTTCTGCCAATTTTTGATGAATTAATATCGATCAGAGAGCTGCTGTATTCGTCATCAATGGTCTTAAGTAAACGATTAATTTTGTGATGTAAATCGTAAAACTGTAATGCGAAAAAATTGAAAATTGTGAATTATTAAAAACACTTAAGTATTTATTTCGAAAAATTTAAATATTTTCATCTTCAATTTGTTAGGTGAATTTAAAATATCATTTATTATTTATTTAAGATCATAAAAATATAATGTTAAACAAAATCTTTTAATAATGTTTTCATAAACCAAAGTCAAGTTGAAATTGTGTTGTTTCCAATCAAATTCAGTTGAGTATTTTATGAACAGACTGAATAAGATAAATTTTATTTTGTCGACTTAATACTTGTATGGAAAACAACATTTTTCTAAATAAAGTTAAACAAAAAGATAAACAATATTATGTTTCAATATAAATTAAAAACATCATGTCAATCATTTTTTTTTCTTTATTTTTGCAATTTGGGAAATAAGTAAAAAATAAATTTTTCATCAACTTTTTTTCATTTCATTTTATTTATTTTTTTTTTTTTTAAATATCTTTTTTCGAGTTGTATGAATTTGAAATTTCCACAAAGTCAAATTTACAGGGTCTTGTTCAAGTTTTATCCATATATAGTCCAACATTTTCCAACGATTTTATTAGTTAAATAACAAATTTATCTATTGAAAAAATGAAATTCAAAGAAGATATTTTTCATCAGGGTTGGGGGGTTTATGATTACATTTTCAAATAAATTACTTTACAAGTAATTGTGATTGATATTTTTTCCAATTACAATTATAGTAATTTTAATTGAAAATTTCCAATTACAATTACAACCATCTTAAATCCTTTAAAATTTTGTTTATTTTTAATAACTTCGAAGTTAATTAGTAATTGAACATGTTAATTACAATTACTTATAATAGTAATTATCAAATACAAATTACTGGTGAATTGTAATTGAACATAAAAGAAAATAATGTTTAACCCCAACCCTGTTTTTATTGATCTCAAAAGTAAATAACTTTGAATGCTAATCCTAATATTGAATTATATATCCTTATCCTAATATATATTATAAAAATTAAGTGTAATTTTGTTGGTACTACAGGTTACAGTCGAACTCGGCTGCACCACTTTTCACGAAATTTGACGCACAGATAGTGCCTGTGCCGGTGGTGATTATATGTTATGTAAATATTAATTTTCTCATATCTTATGGAGTATTACAGTATTACAGAGTATTAACTCCAATGTTTAGAAGGGCGGATTCTAAATTTCTACTTATTAATAAATGGAAAAATAAAACAAAATCATAGCAACTTCTCTTGAATTAAGCGCCATTCTTAACCACTTTAAATTCAATGTAAAAAAAAAAATTCTTAAGATTTTAAAAATACGTTTTTAGATAATTTAAAATTTGCTATTCATAATTTTAGCAATTTTAAGACCACGGCCATATTTAAAATTACACATTTATACTTAAGATACATACCTGATTACGTCTTTGTGTTGGTACAAATTCTGCTACTCTATTGAAAATATCCACAAATGAAGGTGATTTCACTAAAGTTTCATAATTATCCGATATATATTGCCAGACAACATCACGAGAAAATAAATTTGTATGTAAAAGATAGGCAACATATATTAAACTTTCCCTTTGATCTGGCATATATTGTGTAGAATTAGGTCCAAAAACTATATCTAGATAGTGACGTATTTGTGCAGCATTTTGGGTACAGCGTAAATTATATAAAATTTCTTCATATTTCGTATATTTGGGATTACGATCAGTTGACGATACTACACGTATGATAGCATCGAACTCATCATTTGACAAATAGCGACAGGCCAAACAAAGCACAGTGTCCTTGGCAACAAAATAATCATTTGCATCGTTTGCAAAGTCAATATTCTGAAATATAAAATCGAAACCCAAATGACGGGTATATTCCAAACATTCGGGTAAGTCGACAATACAAGCGACACGTAATAGGGGTGTATGTAATTTGTCAGTTATCATTCCTCCCGACGTATGAGTATTAGAAATGAATTTTTGATAGATGGGTCCTATAATTTGTTTGATAAATTGTTTAAACAGCTCGTGAGAAGAAGTGCCGTATAAATTACGTTCCAATAACTCCACAGTAGGTGATACAAAATTCCACACCAATAAATTGTCTTCATTGATCAGATACTTGAGTAATTCAAATACTACATCTATAGAAAACTCGTTGTGTTCTATTGACGAATGAAGATTTTGGAATAAATCTGCCCGATTAAATTCATGTATAATTTGATGATTTTCCTGCAAAGCATGAGCTATTTTACGCAGATTTTCATCATCATAGAGTACATGATAGAAACCAGTCTGTTGTTTATTTACCACCAACCAATCATCCGATTTCATTTCTATGCCCAAATCTGACAGATTCAAAGTTACTTCCTGTATGGGTGGCATAAAATAATCCACAGTAGTTCGATTAAAATTATAACTTGAGGCAGTGGCAAAATTTAAAGGAATCCACCAATGTTCTTGGCAATTGGGATTTTTGGAACGTTGTTTTATGGTGATAGTATTGTCTTCATAATTACGTTGTACATTTACAATTGGTATCCATTTGCTGTGAGTCCATGATAGCATTATATTATGCAATGACGATACCCATTCGGCATTTTGGAGTGAACGATCTTCTTCCAAAGCCTTTTGCAGACTGTCAAACAATTGATATTCATTGGCCACCGAGTACTCACTTGACAAGGTAAAAACTTTTTTAAATTAATTGTTATACACCACTCTTTCAAAGATAACAATTTAAAAGTGAACTTACTATTTCTTCAGGAACATTTGAATGCCTCGTACAAAGGTCTTTTGATTAAAGGCATGATGGAACATACGTATGACACACGCCGCTAAATAGAGAGAAACAGCAAAGAGAAAGAAAACAATTGTTAAGATTTATTCATATACTTTTTCATTGACTATAAACTTACCTTTCGAATAAGATATTATATCAAATATTGATTTTATATCACGTTCAGTCTCTACATAATGTGTCATAGGATGTGGATTCACATTAATCTCATTATAACTATAGGCCCGGAAAGCAGTTTCTATTAGAAAATATTCCATACTTTTACATTCCGGATGAAGCTAGATTTTTTACAGCATCAATAAATAATTATTAAAATTCTTAAGGACTTCTTTATGGCCACACAAAACTCACCAAATCTATAAATATATGAGCAAAATATGTAGCAAAGCCTTCATTAAACCAAGCAAATGACCACCATTCCGGTGACACTAAATCACCAAACCATTGATGTGATATTTCATGAACTATAGTCATGGTATCCTTAACTCTTTGATGCTTATAACTATCACCAAAGAGTAAATAATCTTCTTTATATGTAATGAGGCCCCAATTCTCCATGGCCGCACCATAATTCTTATTCAAAGCAATATGATCTAGTTTGTCTAAGGGATATGGGATCCCTAAATAATCCTCTATTATCGCCAAAGTACGTATAGCAAGTTTCAATTGTTTAAGGCCTTTATTTTTGCTAGTGGGTGGTGTATAAAGTCTTTGGGTAACATTGCGATATTCTTCAGAGATATAATCGAAATTGGAGACAACAAATGCCACCAGGTATGTGGAAATTAGCGGTGTTGTATAGAATGTAGTTGTGGATAAATCACTATTACTGCAAAGTATAGAATGTAATAAAAAGTTAGACGACATGTTAACAATTTTTGTTTTTTTTAAGTCTTTTTATTTTGTTGTTTTACTTCCTTTTTTGTGTTGCTTATGTATTAGTAACATACCTGTGTTCGATGACATTGTATGCTTTCATATTGGAGATGACATTGTATATTTTGCCATGAGTTACGCTTATAGTAAAATTAGCCTTAAAAGCTGGTTCATCATAACAAGGCAAAGCCATTCGGGCACTAGTTGGCTCAAATTGGGTGGCTGCATGGTAACTAATTTTATTTGAGGAAAAAAGAGATGCAAATTAAATGTATTTAATGGCTTAAGATTTAGGAAATATTAAGGAATAATATTAAATATTAATTATTCAACTGATTAGGTTTTTGATAAAATTATTATAATTAAAGGATAAATAATAAAAAAAAAAACTTGACAAAGACCTTGCAAAATTTAGATTTTTAAATTAAAAATGAATATAATTTAAAAAATATATGAGATAAAAAGAATTTTCAAAAGTCTTTGCGATCATATAATAAAAAAAATCTCTAGGTAACCTAATTTGAGTCCCCATAACTCCATTGTAGATCCTGAAATTTATGTTGATACTCTTCTTTGCTACGCATACGTGAAATTTTATGTAAGCTGAAGTCACTAGAAGTCACTGATTTATTATCAAAAATGTTCGATTCAGAAAAAGTTTTCTTTTCAATCAAAACGAAGCGCATTTTTCGAAAATTTCAAAAATATAACAAAACGAAAAATAATGATATAGTCGGTACACACAGACTATATGACACCCTACACCATTGAGCGTAAAAATTGGGGAATATTAAACCTGTGACCAATTGTAGACTTACAGTTTGATTTTTATACAAATACAAAATGCGTATGTATCACATCTAGATAAAGAACATTGGTTCATGTGGGAGCTATGATATGTTATGGAGAAATTATATTTCATAATATAATTAAATTTCAATAAAAAATTATACATAAAAAGATAACTGTGACAAGACTGTGATAATTTTAAATACAACTGACTACTTATCTTCGCCATTTTTGATATATTTTAAATAAAATAATAATAAAATAAAATATGTAAATAAAATAATTTAATGAAATTTTATTTGAATTTAAAATTAAAATTGTTCATATTACATCCAAACTGCATTATTTATAATAAAATTTTCAAATTTATAAAAGCTTTATTTTCCATAGAAATTTGATTAATAAAGTGTTTATAAATTTTAAAATTTTATTATGAATTAGGCCGAAAATGTTTAGCTATAAAACATTCTGTACACCTACCAAACTGTATCCCAAAACTCATATGGTTGGACTTATAATTTTATTACAAAATCTCCTAAAAGAAATGCTTATGTATATATTACGAATATTTTTAGTTTAATAAATATTTAGATGGAACCATTGTGCGACCATATCATACTTCTTTATAAGTATTTCATTAAAATTATTGAAAATCCAATCAGCATTAATTTTATTTCTTTATTTTCCAAATTTTATTTATTGACAAATGATTTGATCAGCGCCTTAATGAATGATTAAAAAAAAATCAACAAATATTTTTTTTTTTTTACTCACATGAAAATAAATTAAAAATGCTGATAAAATTAATTAAACAAAATATTGTACACCAAATAATAAACAAAAAAAATTTGTGTACGTCAGAATATTTAAAATTGGGTACATGTGTTTCGAAAAGGATCAAAGTCCATAACACCAAAAAGTCTATTAAAAGTTTTTGAAACTACTTTTAAGGAAATATAATTCAAATAAAATATATAAAATACGAACAAATAAATTGTTTACAAAAATCTCGAAAATACAAATGACTTCTCAATTATGTTCAGTTATATATAATATTATGTTTCCTTACAGCTCAAAAGACTTTACAAAATCCTTTATTTAAAAAAAAACAAAAAAATTGCCTAATGATTTTTCCAAAAATTTTATAGCAAATTTGCGAATCAGCAGTAATTTGTCCATTAAACTTTTTGTTATTTTATATCAAAAATATGAATGTACAATGGGTCATTGATCTCAATTTTGAACTTGTTTTAAGATCTTGTTTATTTACATTTATAAAACAAAAAATCTTAATTTATTTACAAAACAATAAACATATGTACTGCGTTTAAAAATTTAGTAATTTTATATATTTTTTTCTAAGAAATTTTATGCCGTTTTTGGGATTTTTTTTTTAAATTTTTATAAATATATGTATTATATATATATTTATATTTTGAAATTTCCATTTAAGACATGTTGTTTTTGTGTAAACAAATAAAAGGGATTCCCAAAAATAACTAAATAACTGATGAACTAATAAAACAAATACATAAAAATAAATATAGTATAAACACTACAATCTAACCACAGCAAGGTACAGTATAGCCGAGATACATACTTTTTAGCCCAATTAAGAAAATCTTTTAAAAAACATTTACTTTTTTCATAAAATCTGTGCCAAATCGATCCAATAAATAGTATTTTACATTTAAACAGCATTAATAAAAAAGAAAAAAAAAAAAACTTGCATGACATTTTTTACTAATCGATAAACAAGATTGATGAATGTAAAATTAAATTAATTTAAAATTTTATTATTAACCATTTTTTTCCCGAAATAATAATGTACAGACAAAAAATTAAGAATTTAAGCGTAAATTTACTTCGTAAAGCACTTTTTTGGAAATATACAAATCTTTCGGACATTAATTTCAGATAAGTATTATGTATTTTTTTAACGTTTACTTATTCAAGGGAACCAAATTTGATCAAGTGTTACTGCAGGATTTTCCGGAAAGTTTATTTACTTTTCTTCAACTTTCCCATAAATTTCAATTCGATCTGACCAGTACTTCAGGAAATACAGTTAAGAGTAGTCTTAAGGTTTGCGATGAAAAAAAAAAACAAATCTTTTTCAATCATGAGATATATTATAATTAAGTTTTTATAACGGCTACCTACCACTCTACCACGACTCTCTTTTCCAATATTTCCATTCAATATTTACTTTAGCCTTTTTTTAACTGTTAATGTTATAGTTCTTTAAATAGTTAATAATTATTATAAATTTTGTATCCACTTTGTTTTCCTCTCAATTATGGAACATGATTAGAAAATTATTCCAACAAAATCTTCAACTTTCACTTAAATAATTCATCAGATATGAGATAATTTACATTTACTCTATATTGGGATTCCATTCCTTGTGCCTTCGTATGAGAAATAAATTAAAATATTTAAATTCTGCAGCATTTGTGATGATATTGTAAATGGAACAGCGTTTAACTGTTTTTAAAGTAAAGTATTAAGATGAGAAAAAATCATTAAAGATTCCATTAAGTATATATTCTTGGCCCATATCAAATTCAGAGCCGATTTAACTATTACGTCTGTCCGTCTGTAGAAAAATTATTTTATTATAAAATTATTAACTAAATTTGCATTGGAATTTAATTATATTATTTATTATTACAATAATAATAAATAATTTTCTGATTGGTTTAAATTTATATTTTAAATAAATTGACAATTCTTAAAAATATATAAAGAAACATTAAAAATTTTTATATAAAAATATAGAAATAAATTTGGATCACTTTTCAACAATTTTCAGATCATTATATTTATTTAAGAAAAGGGAGTAATAATATAATCAATTAATGTAGTTATTAATATTATCATTTTGTTAATTAGAACAAAATCAATTAAATATTAACTAGTATTAGCAATTTCATAATTGAAGTCGGTTTTTACTTTTTTTCTTTTTTGTACGTGTGTACGTTCAAATTATTAACCAAAATTAAATGAAATACAACCAAATTATTTCTTCTTATCTTAAGCATTTTGCTAATTGAAATCAGTGGAAAAAACTTTATAGAAATAAGTAATTATTAATAATAAATTAATTTAAATTTAATAATATAGAATAAAACAGAGCACTCATTATGAAAAAATACAAAGTCTCAAATAGTTTTTGCATTTTAATCACAAGTTCAGTTATTTATAAAACTGACGATTTCACACTAATTTTAACACTTTAATTAGAAAAATTTATATAAAAAACAAAATCAAATATAGATTATACGTTCCAAGAGAATTAATTTGTATTTATTAAGCAACCTTTTCTTGAAATATAAATTTCAAATTATTAAATTCTTGACATATGTATTTATGTATATACTGCATGATATAAGTATGTATATCATATCACACGATATCTTGTATGTTTAGTGAATATAATAAATTGAAAACTTTTGAAATTTTCTCTGTTTCTAAGTATTTTTCGAACTTGAAAATATCGATTTTAATGAAAACTTATATAATATTTTGCACACAATTTTATTAGCAAATACTTCAAATAATTATACAATATTTATAATCATATTTTTAAATCTTTTTTTATTAATACCGATCATTTAAATATTGTATACAAACACTCACACACACACACACCATTAATATGTATTTTGGTTTTTCTAACAAAGATTACGTTGAAAGAAAATAATAAACAATATTGAACTTTAAATTTTGATTCGTTCAATAAATAAATATTTATTAGACACATAAAAATTATTATTATTATTTATTTCCAATACCCAAATGTAAACAAGAAATTTCTCACAAATGTAGTGATAAGACTGACTGTAAGCAAAATTTTCAATGCAATTGAAAACCAAAAAAAACAAAAAAAAAAATAGAGGAAATTGTGTTTACAGTGTTTAAGGGTTAAGCCGCAATAGGCGATATTAAAAGGCGCGTAATTTTTTTTTTGTTTTTTATTTCATTTCACTTTACTGATTACTCAAAACGTGTAAATGTCGAATGACTCTGAATGTGCAAGTGTTTGTTATCTGACTAGATAATTAGAATACCGGTGGTATCAGGGACTAGATAACATTGGAATGAATTATTATTTTTTGTTTTGATTTATTTGTTTATTTATTTGTTGTGTTGATGACAAATGATGACATTAAAAATCATTAAATACGTTCAATATAGCAAATGGGTATTGAGTGAATATACTATTTTTGAGGTAAATCAAATGCAATTTCATTAAAAAAAAAAGGTTTTAATCAAAATATAAATATGACTAGACAATTACCAACTGTTTGAATTTTTTTTTTTTAATAGTTTCTATGAGTTTGCGTGTGTGTATTTATTATTTTGATTAATGACGACACTTGCTGGGGAAACTTTTTTGATTTTTAAAGTTTGTCTAGCTTATCAGTTTAAAATTATTTTTGTATATTTTGTTGAAAATAAGTGTGTGTATATGTTTTTATTTATTTTTAAAAGTTAATTTTAATTTATTTTTGTTTGTTTTTTTTTCACTTAATGAAACAGTAATACATAATATTTCCCTTGAGTCAAAGTGATTTACCACACAAATTGCGTTATTAGGAAACCAACAAAATTATTTATAGTTCCGGAAATGTCTTAACTCTTGTTTATTATTATTTTTGTTTTATTGAAATCAATCTGTGTCACAATTTACTTACATTGTTTCGTTATTTTGATCCTCATAGGCCAACCAATAAAGGCCAGCATGTTTTTCATTCATGGTTCCCTCATAAAGTATTTCCAAACGATAGATCTTCATGACCTCAAAAACTTGATAATATTCCAAAGCATGTATAATAAGAAAATTTGTACGTTCATCGTGGGTATAGGTCAAGTCCTGTAACTGTATACCCGTTTCCATATCATAGCAAGTAATAGTGAAATTTCTTAATTTCTTGGCATGTAAAACAATTTCATCGGTTGACTCTTTAATTTCGACATCAATTGTTACATTTCCCTTAAAGTCTAAATCACCCGTGTGGACAAGGGTCGTAACATGCCAATAATAATGTAAAGGATATGTAGAATTAGGTAAACGTAAGGAACGCGGTCGGGCAAGAACACTAGGGGCAGTTGTTATTAAGGTTGTTTCTATGTCTGTAGTATTTTCTAGACATGTGGCTTGATTAATAAATAGCGCCACACTTAATATAGACAATATCATTAAACAGAACTTTCTACTCATCTTTAGGTAATGTCGCCGTAACATTTCCTAAAACGCGTCTTAATTTTTTTTCCTTTTTTTAATTCTTATTATTCACTGTTTAAACCGTTCACTTTTAGATTACAACCGCAACTAAATCGAAATATTCCAATTGATACTCACTTAGGGAACTAAACAAAATGTTATAATATTCGAATTTTTAGCGATAAGATAAGAATTCTGGAGAACTTGTGTAGACTTTTGTGATTTGTATAAGAGTTGAAATCATCGAGAGGATTGAAATCAATTGAAATGAGTGCTAACCTTAATTTTCATTAACAATTGTATAATATATATATTTTTAATAATAATGACAAGAGATTATTGTTAATTAAAAAAAATAAACAAAATCAAATTAAGTTCAATTTTAACACAAACTGAATTTGGCTGTGGCTGTAATTTTTGAAGTCTTTTGAATCTTCCAAACAGGATTTTATAATATTTGTTAACATTAACATTAATTGTCACACAATTTTGGTCTTAAATAATGTTTTTTAACAAAAATATTATACTACAAACCAAACACAATCAGTGACCTAAATTAACAATTTATCCAATTAAGTAATTTCTACAAAATTTCGTAACTTTCAAAATGATTTCTCATCGTTATTATTAGTCATAAAATAAAGAGGAGATTTCGATTTTTTTTTTTATTGGAATTATCAACAAATATTTACTTCTTCACATACATTTTTTTATAATTCTTAAAACTCACCTGATACATATTGCTCATTATGTATTTCAGTTTAAACATATTGATTGTCTGATATTAGTAATTAAATAAAATGACTCTTTAAATGAGAAAGATATAAACAAATGATACTGAATCACGTTTACTTTATGTTATCGAAATAAACCGGTATTTTTTGGCGTCACATTTAATAAGAAAAAATAAATTAATTGGCAACATTTTTTTGTTTTCGTTGAGAGTTTTATGAAAACTACAATTTAATCGTAGTTTTCATAAGAATAAACTGCATATCATCAAAAAATGCTCATTCATATCCTTAAGGCTTCCTAAAAAAAACATTATAAGAAAACATTTTTTTTTTTACTTCCTATAAATTTCTAAACAGAAACAAAAATCGTTACTACGATTTTCACCAAAATTTGTTTTAAAGACAAATTGAAACGTAATATTTGAATTTTAAACATATTTTTGAGAAATAAAGTAAATAATATGAACCCAAATAAAATTTAAACAAGTCAGGATATTGACAAAATTTGGATAGGGCTTGGGGAGAAACCATTATCCAAAATATTACTTTGAAAGTAGAAAATAACCCCAAATATTTATTTTTTTTTTTTTAATTTCAACTTTATATTAATATTATTTTATTTATTTATTTTATTAATTCATTATAATTAAAATTACAATAAATTTTAGGAAATTAAACACTAGCATCTAAGGCTATCGGCTAATTTTTATATTATCCATATGGGATCCTTACTAAAGTCACCCAAGTTTAAAAAATTTAAACAGACGAGACCAAAAAGAAAGTAAAGTTTGCTTCGATCATGAACTGAAAGAGATTTATAAGGACTGCCCAATTTTAACTGTTTTAATGTTCAAGTCGTAAATAAGTTTTTCGCAATTTTTTAAAAAAATTACATACCAACTATGTTTGTTAAATTTGGCACTATCATTTATGTTTATATGAATTTATGCTCGTTAAAGTGGTATTCTGAAAAGGGGTATATATGTAAACTATGATAAATTATGGAACAATCTTTCTGTGAATATCCCCCCTTTAAGGGATTTATGATCGTTAAACCCTTTTTCTTGAATGATAAAGGACCAATCATAAATAATTCTTATAGGCTTCGTCCCTGGACTGTAAGAAACCTGTGTGCCAAATTTCATTATTTTACATTAGATGTACGGACAGACGAACGGACATCGTTAAATCGACTCTGAATGTGATTTAAAGCTGATTTGTATAAATTAAGATGGGGTTTAGACCAATGTTTTTGGGTGTTACAAACTTCAGCACAAACGCATGATGATCCAACTATGATGGTGTAGAGTATAAAAATCAACGTGCAAAGTTAATAACAAAGAGAGAGAGAATATTTATTAAATAGTAATTGACTGGAGTTGTTTATTTCGTTATAAACAAAGAATATGTTATTGTTAAACTCTTTTTCCAATTCTGATATAAGTCCCACAGTGCATTATTATACGTTTTTTTTTTTTCTTTTGTTTATACGTTCTTATTTGTTATACAAAAATTATTTGGATCTCTGCTTGTAAAAAAAACATTAATAATGATCATAAACTTAATCTCTTCTCTCCCATTAATTCTAAAGCCGGTTCAATGAAAATGTATTTTTGTATATTCAAGTATGAATCAGAGATGGTATTTACAAAATCCTACAAAAGTACTAAAATGGTAACTAGAATCCAAAGAGTCAATTTTTTGGACAAAACTCAACTGAAGCAATGATTTGTTAGACGTTTGATTCATCAATAATATTTTGTCAAAAGTTCGTTTTAAAAATTTATTTTATTCGAAAGTTTTTCAAAATTACATAAAGTGACATTAGCCTTAAATTATTAAACGTTAAAAGAATAACCCTTTAAAAATGAAATACAATTATTGGCCAAAAAAGTGATCATTTGAATCTACATCTGTGTAACGTTAAATGAGTGAAAAATAAAAAACAATTTTGAAATTAATTATTTTTTAATAGTAATTTATGTTTTTTGAAAAATTTAAAAAAAAGTACCAACAACAAATAGAGTTATTTCTATAAATCCCATCACTGATGCTGCTGCAAATATAAACAAAAATAAATATTTATGTATGTATTTCAGATTGATCGTAAATATTTTTAGTACTCCCCGCTTTCACTAGAGCTATTTTTGTTGTTGTTTGGTGAGCTCTTGATTTTTCGTTTAAGATCATCTTCAGTTGATGATACAAGTTGCAAACGAAAAGATGTTTACATTTCGCTTAAATTCTTATCGGTTTTTTCAATATTTATTGATTTTGGTTTTTGTGTCAAGTGAGGTGATTGCTGGACAAACATCTAAAAAATGTGCTGGATTTAATGAATATGTAAGTTTTTCTTCATACAAAAAAAAAAAATAAATATTAAAAATAAATAAATAAAAACTATGTATGTATGTATACTAAATGCTACACTATATTGCATATAATTGTAATATAATTTATATTGAACAAAATCATTCCTTAGTTTTTGTTTAAAATACAAGAATTTCTAGTTTATAAAGATACGAGTTACAAATATTCTAGTATACATAAAACTAAAAACAAAATGTATGTTTACTTTTTGGGTTTACTGTAGTTGTTATGTGCGCAAATTTATTTTTTTAATAATTCTATAATTAATTTAAAATTTGTATTTTTTTTTTTTTTTTTATAATTTAATTATATTAAATACCAAACAAATTTAAGTGTCTTAATCATTGGGATTGTTGCTCAAATAGCTGTATGAGTTATATGTATCGCTGTACCCGTGGCTATAATGTGTATCCCTATCCCTTTTTGGGTGTAAGTTACAAACCCACTGTAACCTTAGATCAAATATTGGAACAAAATTTTGGCAATCCCAATTCATTGCCTTCCGACCAATCGAAACCTTATTTTGTCAGTCGTTTTGGTAGTAGTGATGATGCTGAAACTACTGAAGTACAAATTGTTTTAACAAATTCAGCTGAAACTACTAGTGAAAGTAGCACTTTAAAAAATTCTGATAAAGTACAAGAAAATGATATCATTTTAGAGAATCGTTTAGCAGAAGTCCTCTTTCCTACACAGAAACATAATAATGATGAAACAACTACAGCCACAGTTAGCAGCACTACAGGAAAACCTGCCTGTTCAGAAATTGGTGTAAAGGTAATTAGTTAAATAGATAGATATATGTACATACATATGTAAATATGTATTAATTATATTTCTTTATATATATTTTTAGTGTTACACAAATGATGAATGTTGTACTAAACGTTGTCATGGATTTTTACATCAATGTGTTACATAAGAATCTAAATAATCTAACGAATTTATCTTTGAAATTTAAAATTTCTATGAATGAATTTTTAACAATACAGACCCCTTTTTAATTTCAATAATAAAAGTAAAGTAAACAAAAAATACATTGTCATTTTAATTAATAGAAATTTTAATAATAAGTCATTGTTTTTAATTGCATTTAAATGTAAGTAGGTCTGACCAGTGTTGTCAGAAGTAGGGGAAATTAGTAAAAAAAAATCGGTGAGATTTTAGTTTTCTTTAAAATGTAGGTTGTTTTTAATCTTCCAAAATAGGCTTCAATAAAGTGAAAAATAAAAATTGATAATTTTTATTTCCTTATCTTCATTATATTCATATGATTCTGTAAATAAATTTTGATAAATATCATTTTCTATATTTTAATTTTATACTTTGATATTTAGTATTTTTACACATTACATGTTTTTATTTTTTAATTTTTATAACAAATAACAAATCAGGTTATAAATATTTTTAAAAATACCCAGCGGAAAATTTGTGACAATTGTTTTAATGAACCGGTTCCTTAGTACCAGTTGAGTACCAATTGACACCTAACTCATTACCAAAGCTAGCTACTAGCGCGAAATAGCAATTTGTGGCTGAGTGGTTAATGTTGAAGACTATAAAACAACATACGTTAGATGAACACAGGCGCGATTCGGGGTGACGCCATCGAAATTGGGAAAAAAAATTTTTAAAAAGTAAACAATTAGCGAATTTTTATAAAATTTTTGTTATATTAATCGTCACTGAACCTGTCCTCTAGGACCAGTACTGTGATCTATGACTATGATTATGACCTAAGGGGTTAACTAGCACCAAATTACAACCCCATGCAAAAATGCCAGGTTTTTCTCATATAAAGTTCCGGAACTAGAACCGGTCACTAGCCCTGAGAACTTGTCAAGTGACTANNTTTTTTTTTTTTTTTTTGGAAATCGCTCATTGTTAAGTCACGCACAAAGTTTTTAATGTTAAGTCAACATATATTTTTTATATATACACTTGAATTATTAAGAAATTGATTGTGTAAATTTATGTCAGAGCCATAATTATCAATTGCTAAAAAAGAACAACAAGCAAGAAAGTGTATTGTTTGATTAACAGTCGAAAGCACTTGAATATATGAATACATATATATATATATA